>AWWV01010775.1:0-50299 GCA_001974805.1 Corchorus capsularis
AGGGAATTGCACTGACCCAAAAATGCCAAAAGAAAAAAAAATTTGGCCCAAAATGAAGGTAATTAATTGCATTGACCCGAAACTGGCCCAAAATAACCCAAAAAAATGCGTACAAAATTAAAAACAAACAAAAATAATTATAAAGTAAGGGCCCAACCGGGTTCGAACCGGTGACCTCTTGATCTGCAGTCAAATGCTCTACCACTGAGCTATGGACCCTGTTGTTAAGAAATTGATAAGTTAAATTAAATAATATAAGTTGTAATTAATTTGAAAAATGAGAATTTAATGTACTACACCAGATCTTTTGTATTTTTATACTTTTTGGTTTAACTCAAAATTTCCTCCAAAAAATATTTAGCTTTCAATTTTAGTTGGCATACAGCAGGGGAAAGAGACAAATAGTGATGGAAGGATAGGCCACTAAGATATTAGATAAGGCAGAATTGTGAGGATGTCATTAAGTGAACCATAAAAATGGCATGTTGCATCTCTAACACAGTGTTCCAGCAGGGCTGGAAATGGAGAAGCCCTTACAGCTTATTTGGTTGGAACATAGGGAAGAACAAAAATGCTGATCTTAAGCCACAACCTAAGTACCATGATGTTGATCTTCCTTTCTCTCCTTCTCTGGTTGACAAAACATTCTTAAAAGGTAACTCTCTCAAAAGCATGTTATGAACCATGCAATTCAGATTCTTAATTAGGCTCTAATATATACATGTTAATTTTTATATGTTCATGATCAGGTAGGGAATTAAAATGCTGCTATAAGGCTAGTATTGATGGATTTAGCGCGACGAATTTTCATGATTGCTGTGATTTCAAGGGACCCTGTGTGATAATTGGATACACAGACAAGTCATTCAAATTTGGTGCATTTAACCCTGAAGGCTATAGGAGCACAGATGACTACTATGACACATTTGATGCATTCCTCTTCTATTGGACAGGTGATGAGGAAACTGATCCTATTATACTTCCCAAAGTAGGGGGAAGTGGTGCAGCACTTTTTGATTATGCTCGCGGCGGCCCCCAGTTTGGGGCTGATGGATTGCTCATTGGACCTCCCTTAGCACCAGTTATGGGCGGTTTTGCAGGGCCTGACACGAATTCCGGTATCGGAGACCTAAGGCAGGCCAAGTCTAGATTGGGATTGTCATATGCTAAGAGGAAAGATGGTAAGGAGTCTCTCTTTGGGGATGAGTCTAAGGCTACCATTCAGGAAGTGCAAGTTTTTTGCAGTCCTCAAATTGCTAGCTTATACTAATTACAAATTTTAGTAGGAACTTGTAAATTAATTCTAGTTCAATAAGCTCTTATTTTTGCAAATTACAAAGTCCTTTTCAATGTAGTATGTCTCCTAGCATTTCATTTAGAAATGATAATTTGGGTGCTAGAAATGGTTAAACAAATAACATGCAAATTAGATTATGGAAACCTCCCAGAGGAGGAAAAGGATACCAAAATTAATATACTTTCTTAAAGTTCAAGACCACTTAACTTAGTGGTGGTCGACTTCTTTTTGGGGACTTCATTTTCAATTCTTAAGAGTGGGAGCATAATTGTTAAAAAGTGATTTTTCATGAAGCATGAAGTCAAGTGTTTATTTGGGTGAGAGGAAAGAGGCCACACGCTTATTCCATACCTAAGGGCCAAGGGGCAACTGAAGCAATAGGATTAGGGGGCGGGAGAGAGAATCCAATTTTGGAGAATATTTACTTTCTCTTCCAATGAAAAGAGTTATCTAATTAGTCCTTTTAAGAAAGCATTCCCAAAGTTATATATATATTATTGTAATAGTTTTGTTTAGCAATATCCATAGCTAAGTGAAAGTGAAGAAAGAAACAAGGACCTTTTGTTGGCCCTGATTGAGTTTGGTTTGGCTTCAAATTAGCTCCTTTAACTTGAGTTTATCTTTTATGGATCATCTATTGTTTTACTTTCTTCAGCTTTCAGGAATCCTTTGTTGTTTAATGTTCAAAAAGCATGTTTTGTTTAATGTTAATATCTTCAGTTACTGTTCACTTTATGGTTAATCACTACTCCATAACATAGCAAAGGCATAGGGAGAGCTTCACCATTTGAAATCCCACACGGGTCGAATCTGGATTAGTCAGTACTGGAGTCTAATGCGACAACCGGATACCGGAGGTTTCTACCAAAAATTATATCATGGCTTATAAAAGCAAGCAAAAGCTATTTTGAAGTTTAGAAAAACTTCATATATAGGGAAAAAAATGGGAAGGTCAAACAATAACTTAGTCTATAAGCTCCCAAAACAAATGTCCCTTCAAGACTAGTAGAGATTTCTTGCTTGTTTAAGCAAATTGCTTCAATTTATGTAATTGCTTGAATTAGTTAAATGAGAAGATGAATCATGAAATTTCTTAAACAGGGTTTAGGGAAATTAGAGTGATAAGATTTGAAAGGAAATTTGGTCGATGGTGACTTCTCTTGACTTTGTTCCACAATTTGCCAAGGCCAAGCCAACCCTAAAGAACAAAATGTAAAGAAAATGGCAAAAAATGACAATGTTGATAGCATTGGCAATAACTGGAAGAAGTCTCAAATACAGAGTGACCACTGCCGCCTTAAGCTTCCAAAATAGTGTGATTAATGCAATTGAACTGTTAGGAAAGCACAGTCTAGTCTTTGATCAAATACCCCACTAGCTAAATTGATAGAATGCCGACCAAAAGTTGAAAGTATTTGTCTAAAGTTTAATCTATTAATAATGAAATAGCTGTATGACGTATGACTGGCTTTAAATCTTGGACGAATATTGCATTTTCAAAAGCTTCCATCAAGCAAATTTTAACACCATTTGTGAAGTTGACAACTCTATTTAATGATGATTAAAGTTGAAAAGGAAGTAAAGCCTTCCTCTCAAGTCCCCAGTCCCAAATTACTTCCGTCTCATCTTTCTGTTTAAAGTTTTCCAATTAGCAATTTATAGAAGACTTATGTAAGTGCAGACATTCCCATTTCCCATTAATGTTATCAGCAAAAAGATATGGAAATTTCAGCACTTTGGAATATTATAAGAAGCAAATTTATTTCATATTGCCATTAATAAACCAACTCCGGGTGCAGTCGATAAAAGTGATTACTACCAGGGGGTCATTTTTTGGTATACCAGAAACAAAGATACCCATACTTAATTAAGCTACCGGCCGCCGCCATTGCAGCCCCAATATTACAAAACATAACAAAAGACACAGAAACCTTAATTGAATCTAAAAGCAGAGAAGGGGTTTGAAATTATTGTTCTGTTACTCCAAGAACTAACATTAAAAAAAGCGTAGTCCTTAGAGACCCCTTCTGGTTTAGACAAACTAGGAACTCTGTCATTCATTAATCATATTTGGTTACATCATATTTTACCCTGATCTTAATTTCGTTTCCTTTTTTTTTCAGAAATGATTCAGATAGTTGAATGAACCAGTCTGGTCATAGCCTTCATTGCCATAGAAGTCCATGTAATTTGGTGACATGCACCCAATTCGACTGAGATCATCAAGATTTTCGATTTCTCCAAAATTTGAGTAGGAAGAACTTGGGGAGAAATCAGTCTGTTGTTCATATTGCTGCTGCCACAAGGACCCTGAGTTTGGAAACTCATACTGTGGAAAATACTGTGATGCTGTTTCACATATCTGTGGATAATCCTGCAATAACCCAATTCAGAATCTTTAAGTGAAATCTTTAGAAACTGCCAAAAAATTAAAAACCCAAATCAAGTTATTATATATATACCTTGGAAGAATCAAGAATCATATCAGGTGAAACCCAAACGCTGGCAGGATCAGTATGCGCAGAGGGAGGCTCATTTGGTGGAATTTGCGTGACTTCATAAGGGTAAGGAGAAGTCACGGGGCTTGAATAACGACTCTCGTTGTTAGGGTAACTTGTTTGACAAGAAATGTCACTCAAGGGTTCGTTGCAGATCATTGTTGATGAAGTAAGTTCCACCATGGCGCCTGAACTGCTTCCAACCGCCGTGGATTTTGCCTTCTGCTCGTTCCGTTTCACAACACGGCACAAGGCAAAAGCAACCTGAAAGAGTCGAACATTTTGTCATTAGAGTCAGAATTTCAGACAAAACAGAACAGTTATGTTTTGCTTATGTTATGTTCTTCACCTGGTTACTTGATCCTGGAGAGGGTTCATCAGAGAGTCGATATTCATGCATAACCCAATCAGTTCGATCTCCTAAAGGAGCACGACCCCGGTAGAAAACCAGGGTCTTCCGGTAGCCAGTCACGGCAGATTGGCAAACCACTTTCCTGTCTTTGCCTGTAGCTTTCCAATAGCCAGCTTTGGTGGCTCGGTTTGTTCTTGAGCCATTTGGGTACTTTCGATCCCTTGGACAGAAAAAGAACCATTCCAAATCTCGCTTCGGAAGGAATGATTTCTCTGCAAAGTGCAAAGCACAATTTTCCTTTTTTAAATCCTCGATCAAAGCAGTGGAATGATAATGAAAATGACAAAAACACCAGTTAAGACTATGCTTTGAGTTGCATTTTTCTCATTGGAAAACAAAAAGAAATTTTGATCAAATGAGCTTTTTTCTTTAAGTTGGAAAAGAAAAGTTGCAGGTCCCATTAGAATAAAGAACTGCAAAAAGAAAGAACGAACACCCAAACTAAACTAAACAAAAACAAACAAAAAAGTGCTTTTCCAAACCCATGTTCACATTATTACATTGGCAGCTTGAACTTGAAACTTCCATTACCATCTGGTTCAATCCTATAATCTTTCTGACAAATCAAGTTAAAAGAAACAATGTTGAAAAAAACAGTACCTGGCAATTCCCAAGGATCAAACTTGTACAAATCGATGACAGGAATAACTTCAAGCTCAATTTCAAGTCCTTCAGTTTTTCTTTTCAGGTAATATCCTACCAATTCCTCATCTGTTGGATGGAACCGAAAGCCTGGTGGAAGTGAAGCCCCTCCCATTATGTTCAGTCCCACTTTTCCTCAACTCTTCTCAATGAAAAAGAATAGATTGGCAAAACACAAAAGGGAAACAAGAAGAAAAACAGAGTACAGAAGCAGAGAACAGGGAAAGTTAGGAACTTTTGTTTTAGCCGCTAGGTGCCAAGGCTGTATCTATTAAAAATCTGGAAAATCCAAAAGTAAAAGCTTTTATCAACGCTAGATTTCTTGTCAAGAACCGAGTACAATTTCCACAGAATGCACCCGGTGAATGGCAGAATCATTGTCTTTGAAATGTGAACTTGTTCTTCCAGTACTACTAATGCACCCCTTTACCCCCTCCCCCTTCAAAATTTAATCCCTTAAAAAAAGTTGGAGTATAACAAAAAAAACTTTGATTTTAAACTATACCCAAAACCCAAAATTGATTCAACTCTACAATTGGCTTGTCAATTCAACTTGTCTGAAAAAAACTAATTAGAACTTCCAAAATTGGAACCTAACCATTCAAAACCTCTTGTAAAATGGGAAATTTTGAATGGGAATTAAGAGCTTGGGTTTGTACAACTAAATTCAAAAATGATCTTTTTACTATGAAGTGAAGTAAGCAAAAAGTTGAGAAGAGAAGGCTAGAAAGAAGAGAATTTGAGTAGAGTAAAAATGGAGGTATGTTGGATGCCCAATATATAGTGCTTAGAGAAGGAACCAGTCCAAAAAAAACAACACCGAAAGTGCAGAGATTGCTTTGTCTCAAGCTCAACACAAATTCCACAGCCTTGGCCCCACCTAATTGAACTTAGTTCACACCTAACTAGTTACTTCCCGCCAAACTAATTTATGACCGTTGCAAAATTATTTGCCCTTCTTTTTTCCTTCTTCCTTTTTATTTGTAGTGTCCTTTGCTAGTACAATGATTAAAATGCAAACTTATATTCTTCATTTTTATACAAATTTCATATTACACGCTAAATTGTAGGAACCAAATCATTTAAAATGACGTATGACTCACATGATTGTCAAATTGATATGATTGATTCTGATATGACTTTTTAAATAAGACAGATTAAAAATTTTAAACGATGTAAAATCTTTTTAGTGTCACCGTATCATTACGTAAGTTGTAAAAATTGACGGCTTGATTGACTGGAAATCAAATTGCATACTAACCTTTTACGATAACTCCAAATTATAATCAGATTAACGATCATTAACAATGATCTTATTCTGTATACGAGGCAAACTAAGAAAACATTGCTATTGTTTTAACAAATTGTGTCATGTTTGGAATAGAGTTTAGAATTCCAAACTTTGTGCAATTTTTGCATGTTAGAGGTGCCTAGGCAAGGGAATATGCCGCCATGAGAAAGCTCAAGGTGGAAGTACAGTAGTCAAAGGAAAGGAGGGGAGAATTGATTAGGGGAATTTGGGTTTTCTTGGTCATGTCCTAATGGTCTAAGCTCCTTCCATGTCATCTTGAGTCAGACAAAGTACTTTTTCTTTCTTTTATGCAGTTTATTATGTCATCTACCTGGCCCAGTCCTTCAAAAATAAAGAAAAGACTCCCAAAAGTGCTTATTGAGTTTTTCAGCTTTTTAAAATGTCCCAAACACACCTTATTGGAAACTCAATTTCTCTTAAGAGATCATGTAAATATATAGAGCATTACAACTTAAATTCCCATTTAGTGGGACCAACTAATTCAATGTTTTAGCAAAGAAATTAAAGCAAGTGGTAGCTAGATAGGAACTCCTTGTTTCTGTATTAGTAAAAAAGGGGAAAAGGGACATTAAAGCCTTGCTTTAAGGCTTAAGTTCTTTTATTTTATATATTATAATATGGTTAAGTATATATCTTCTTACAATATTGTGGATTATGTATATAGTTTAATATGGGAACTTTCCCTCAAAAAAAAAATATGGGAACTAAAGGGAACTATTTAGTGGGACTTCCTACCTTTTCACATTGGAGTGGAGGGTGAAAACTGAAAAGAGACAAAGCTGAGTTCATACTTTATAATTAGCAAATTGAATTAATCACACTAATTATATTAATAACACCTTAGCTATAATTGATTTCATAATTTGTTTCCCTTGTCCCTAAATAAAGCAAGAAAGAAAACAAAACATATAGAAGAAGGAAGCGATTGTTGAGTTTTTTCTTGGGTTTTAGCCGTTTGTTAAACTTTGGAGTTTGATGGTCATATTCAAATGTTCTTCAAAATTCTACGTATCCTTTTTATTGATGATTAGACTCTCTTTTTTGCGTCGACAAAAAAGATTAATACACATTATGTATTTAGAAGGAAAAAGACGAAAGAATTAATTAAGTTAATTACTACTTTTTTATTTTTTGGGCAACGCAAGTAGTTAATCTTTAACTTTAGAGTTTGGGTTGGCAATAAAAGGTTACTTTGTTGCTTGCAATCATCAAACTACGAAAACCCACAAAGAGTAGAGTTGTAAGTTAAGAATATTCACCTTCGTCAACTGATCATTATGTTAATATATATACAAGGATTCCAAGATCCTAACCTTTAACCAAAACAAAACCAAGGGCTTATATATGCAGTTTCAAGAACATATATAAACCTTTGATATTGATGATACAGAATTTAATTGCATCATCACATAATTAGCTCTTGGAATGGTGGAGAAAACGTGGAAATTATGGCCGCTTAATAATACATATCTTTGTTGATCTTATTCATTTTTTTTTTTCAATTTGGAAATAATTATAAAAACTTTGTTATGCCTATCGATGTTATTGACATTTTTTATTTATTACATCATGAATGAATATTACTAGTACTATACTATTTACGAAATTTCACAATTAATTAATATAATAAACTAGAGAACAAGATAAGAGAGAAAGTACTGAAAACAAAATATTCATTGTGCGAAACCATGAGCAAACAAACTTGTGGGCACAAACATAGTAAAAAGCTATAAATTTGACCAAAGAAAAGAGAATTTACACTGTTGAAGTCTAAATTGCTGAGGTGTAAATAATTACACATCAATGTATTTTAATTACTTAGCCCTGTAAGAACAGATGATGAGGTCAAGTGTGAAATGAATTAACCAAAGAAAGGAAAACGAAAAAATTATGGTCACTGCAGGTCGTCTTGTTATAGTGAATGACAACTGAAAACCTAAAAGAAAAAAAGGAGAAAGGGAGAGGAAAAATAATTAGGGAGAGAAATCGGTTTTGTTTATAATGGGGAAATAATTAATGGAAAGTGAGAAGAGTCACTGCTCCCTTATCCTTGTCGTTGTTTGTCTTCTGCTTTCGGTCCCTTTGTCCCTTGGGCGAAATTGCTAGCCCCTTCGTAACTAAAATCAACGGCTCAATATTCTCACAACATTGCCTTCGTCTTTGAGCAAACCAAAGCTAATTAAAGATTGAAAGAGAGTGGTCAACAATGTTGCTAGCTAGCTAGCTATTTTGCTTATAATATGTTCCCAAAAATAAACGATCTAGCTTCGTCGACGACTTTTTTGCAAAATAAAACAAGATACCAAATTTGTTGTGTTCATAATTTCATAAGTAAATCATTAATTCATGCCTTCCATTAATTAGAAAATGGTGACTATTGTGTGGTTCCCATTATTGGGATGTTAGGGTATGGCTTTATCAATTCATGCACTCTAAAACATGGTCAAGTCTATAAAGTTAACATTGTTTATCTTCATGATTCAATAGTAAAAAATTGTATTATTTCACATGAAATGGTAAGTGGATATGATGGATAACTACATAAAATCTTTGAAATGATATATCACAATGTTTTGGGTCTAATTAAGTCTTCCTAATTAAAATGGGATTGATTTAGGTTAAGATTAATGAATATACACTATAAGGAGTCAGGCTTTGCATAATGAAAGGGAGATTTGACATGTAATTTCTTTTCCCTATAAGTGGGGTGAGATTTGTGGGAAATCTGAGTCATGGACAAAAAAGAAAAGGGCAATTTATATTAGCACTGCACCCACCCAATTATAGACTCATTGAGTGAGCCAAGGAAAAGTGATGTGTGGATTCAGTTTGGCTGCATCCATATACCAAAGTTAAGTATGGCCTATGGGTCCATACATTTGGAAAGAAAAAAATAGCAGAAAAGGCAGCCTCCAAACACTGTTCTCCATTTATATATGCAAATAAGACAAACAAGTCAACTTTTGACCCTCTTCCCAAATTAAGCATAATCTCTCAAAATTATAAACAATGTCTCCTTTAATCATCATTATCATCATGTTAAAGAGATAGGATATGTCATATATATGACTATGGAGTATGGAGTATATGAAAACTGTTTTGAAAAAAGAAGAAACACAGCAAGGATTCATGTACCAGACATGTTTCAACATGAGAGCAGTAATAACTGACAGGAAATCTACATTACAACATTAAATAAACTAATATAAGTTTGAAAGTAAGAAGATCTTGTTTTGGAATTTAGTGTGTTGTGTTTTTCGTTTATTCTTTAGTCAACAAATGAAATTGGTATGCAAGGGTACTTGTTCGTCAAACTTGTGAATGGGTTTAAGCAGACAAGATGAAATTTTAAATTATATAATATACGTGGAAAGATTTTGATTTTGATTTTATGAATAGTTTTCACCATTTTCATTTGTTTTTGAAACCTAATCATCATGTTTATATTTAAGAAGTTTAGAAATGTCATTTCTGCCTCGTGTTTTCTGCTCATGATGCCACCAATTTCATGGATTCAACTTTTTAATTTATGATGATCAAATAAGAAAAAAAATCTAAGAGCAAATATTGCAAAGCTTTTTCTTTGTTAGCTCTTTCATCATTTGTGTGTTTATTTATTTATTTATTTATTTTTGGCCAGATTTGTCTGTGTATTTAAAATAAGCAACTTGATTGAATTAGGATCCATGCTTGATTACTTAATAAATTTAAATATATAATAATTAATTTTTGTTTTTTTAAATATATATATAATAATAAATTTAATAAATTAATTTTTGTTGAAGAATCTAATCTAAAGAAAGATGAAAGTATCTAAAAACACCTCACCATAGTAACTTCAATCCTATTAAAACTCAAAACTCAACTTTCACTTGGTTTGACTTCCAATATTTTGAGAGTTTCTTCAATTTTTTTAATTTAATTTTATAGATTTTTATTCAAGGACTTCAATGTTCAGAAACTCCCAATAAAATTGCAATTCAGTAAAACTAATTGTGCAGATTCTGCAATTTTATAAAAAATAGAGGGTGAAACTCTAATTTTATTATAATCTGACGGTTTTTTAAACAAAAATACAAACTTTACGGTCCAAAAGGCCAGAGGTCTCAGCCGCTCATCAATGGCTGCCTTAGCATTCACTCACCAAAATCTTCTTCAGTTTACTCCGAAACTCACGCCTTCAAAACCCAAACTCAAATCTAAAAGAACCAAAACTAAGCTCTCAATCCAAACACTTACAACTTCCCCACAAGCTTCTTTTACTGACCAATTTGTTCTGCAATTAGCTGACTCATTAGAAGACTCTCTCCCTTCTTCTTCTTCTCCTTTGCCGCTTCAAAAGCTCAGGGACGACTCCTCGGAAGCCCTTCTTTCAACCCAATGGCCTTCTCGAAAGGACGAGTCTTTTCGTTTTACAGACACTTCTTTTATCAGGAATTCAAATATAAAGCCAATTTCTCACCCACCAGAATCCCTAGCCTTTCTGGATGATTCGGGGGATACCCAGTTTAAAAGTTTAAACTTTATTGATGGGTTTCTTGTGGATTCTTCATTTGATTCATCAAATTTGCCTGATGGGGTTTATGTAGGAAGCTTATCAAAGTTATCTTCAGAGGGAATTCTTAAAAGGGTTTCTGAATTTTTAGGTGATTTTGAATGGGGTGATTTGTTTTGGTCCGTTAATGGATTGGGGGCACCTGATTTGATGGTTATTTATGTGCCTGAAGGGTGTAGAGTTGAGAATCCAATTTATTTGAAGTATATTTCAGTTGAGGGAGGCAATGAGGGGTCTAAAAAAGTGGCACTTTCGAATCCTAGAGTGTTTGTCTTGGTTGAGAAAGGAGGGGAGATTGGGATAGTTGAGGAGTTTGTTGGTAAAGAAGGGAGTGAATGCTATTGGACTAATTCGGTCTTGGAGGTGGTGGTGGGAGAAGGAGGAAAAGTTAGGCATTCTTACTTACAAAAACAGTCTCTGAGTGCTGCTCATATCAAGTGGACTTCAGTCCGGCAGGTAAAATTTTGTGTTTTTGCTTCTTAAATTGGTTAATTTTTTGCTTGTAAAGTTAGTGTTTAATATCTTAGGTCAGTGAATGAGCTTAGAATATTCTAGTATAGTGATTAGTTGATCTTGGAGGAGGAAGTGTTGTATAGGTGAAATAATGAACTTTAATTGAAGAAAACAACGCAAAAGGTAGAAACACAGTAGAAAACCACTGAGAGCTAAGTCAAATTGACTCCTATAGGTATCTCTAGAAATTTGGTTAACCCTTACTCAATTCCCTTTCAGTTTAGCCAGCTTCTTAAAGACTCTACTTTTGCTTCCATTTTGTCTGTCTTAATTGATGTGCACAATCCATTCCTTATAGGAACGACTTTAGCCTAGTCTTCAAAGAGTTTGCCGCCCAACTGTCAGTTCTAAAGCCTATTTTACTGTTATGTGAATTGCATTTATATATATGTTTGCTACTTACTCAACAACAGTATTCTCATATACTTACCGGCAATGTGTAGGAATCAACTAGTACCTATGAGCTAGTAGAGGTAAGCACCGGTGGAAAATTGAGCAGGCATAATGTCCATGTTCAACAATTGGGTTCTGATACAGCAACGGAGTTAACAACATTTCATTTGTGCGTCGGTGATCAAACCCAAGACCTACATAGTAGAATAGTTTTGGACCATCCACGAGGTTATACTCAACAACTTCACAAATGTATCGTGGCTCATTCATCAGGGCAAGCAGTTTTTGACGGGAATGTAAAGGTTAACAGGTAACCTTTTTTGTCAAATTGCTTATTATTATATATTAGTATCACTGTAGCTTTGTACATGCATAAATGAACATGAGTAGCTATTATCCATTTATAATCTCTATAGAGTGGGGTTCTTTGGAAGGGTTTAATCAACTTGGTGGGAAATTTTTGTGGGTTTGTGAAGTAGTTTCTGGCAGCGTCGAGTCTAGTTTCATGGTTGAAGAGAGAATAAGGTGAATGTAGGGGGGGTTTGTATTGAAGAAGCTAGTCTGCCTCATTAGAGAAATTTCTTCCCCTCTTCCTCCCTCATTCCCTTAGTATTCTTGGAAATGCTTTCCCTTGTTTTCCTCTGGATGGATTAACATACTTACATGGATGTTTATATCTCAATGATCTCATTTACTTTGTAATCTTTTGCAGATTTGCACAACAAACAGATGCAGGGCAACTAACAAGAAGCTTACTGCTTGAGCCTCGTGCAACTGTAAATATCAAACCCAATCTTCAAATTATTGCGGATGATGTGAAGTGCTCTCATGGTGCTGCAATAAGTGACCTAGAAGATAGCCAACTCTTCTACTTTCAAGCACGTGGGATCGATTTGGAGACTGCTAGAAAGGCTCTTGTCTTCTCCTTTGGAGCTGAGGTTATTGACAGGCTGCCTTATTCCTTTGTCCAAAAGCAAGTAAAAGATCACGTTAAAGAATTGCTTCAATCTCCAAGATGAGGGCCTTCATCATAATGTATCTTGTTGTGATAATTATTGTTTGTCATTGTCTTTCCCGAAAATAATCACCACTCCATCCAAACAAATTTTGTTATTGTTTGGGAATGAGTGTATTTTTTTTGAGGTACACCATTTTGTTTCTCCCTGTAGCCGTTTGTAACTTATATTATTATTATCAAATAAAAACACAGTTGGTTTCTACATAATTGCTTTATTGACTATTGTTGAGAAAAAGCACTTGATTTTTCCCTTACAAGATACAGTCTCTTTTGGGGTTTGTTTCGATCTCTGGCAATGCTCCAAACTCAGGTGTTATAAGTTTGTTCGCTGTGCATTTATCCCACATCGGTTGCTAAAGACACCGGGCTATGGTTTATATAGGAAGTTCCCCTAATTCAGAAATGTGTTCGTAGAAAGGAGAGATGGTTGGCATCTCCCCTGACAGGGACGGGAACAGCCTTCGGGCTTACCTGTTACCAACACATCCGGTTAAGGCTACCCACCTATTAGGTGGATCTCTAACCAAATTTTTTTTTTTCTTTTTCCTACAAAATTTAACCTTTTTTTGGAGTTAACCATTAACAGATTTCTCAGAACCAACCATAGTAACTTTATCTTAACTTTGAATAATTCCCTCTCCCTAATCAAATATAATTAGGGAGTTTGGGACCCTTTAATGTCCTTTTGGAATTCAGAATTTTAGATAAGGTAACCAAAATATCCACTGCCATATGAATACATCATCAGGCAGAGGGCGCTAGATTTTTTCTTCATTCAGAAACACGGTCTCTCATGGTCATGGCTGCTACTCTCTCCACTGCTCTAGATGTCCATCATCTTACTATCCCCCAATCTGATAACAAAAGACCCAATTTCTTCACCAAAACAATAAAGCAAAACCCCAGAAGGAAATTCACCATTTTTTGTAAATCTCCTTCAAAACCTCCCCAAAACCCTCAAGAATCACCCAAAAAAAACTCATCTTTATCTGAGCTACTCCAGCCTCTTTTCGAAACCACACTTCCCAAAAAGGACCAAGCTCCGGTCTTGTCGAAGCCATCAAAGTCGACATGGGTCAATCCCAGCAAGCCCAAAAGGTCCGTGCTTTCTCTACAAAGGCACCGGCGTTCTCCTTATGCTTACAATCCCAAAGTCAGAGATCTGAAACTCTTTGCAAAGAAGCTGAATGAATGTGAAAACAGTGAAGATGCTTTCTTGAAAGTTTTGGAGGAAATCCCACAGCAACCCACAAGAGAAGACGCGCTTTTGATACTCAACAGCTTGAAACCATGGCAGAAGGCTCACCTGTTCTTCAATTGGATAAAGACCAAGAATTTGTTTCCTCTGGATACTATATTCTACAATGTCACAATCAAGTCTTTGAGGTTTGGGAGGCAGTTTGAGCTCATTGAGGAACTTGCTAATGAAATGGTAAGCAATGAGATTCCACTTGATAACATTACATATTCAACTATAATTACCTGTGCCAAAAGATGCAATCTTTTTGATAAGGCTGTAGAGTGGTCTGAGAGAATGTATAAAACTGGTTTGATGCCTGATGATATCACTTATTCTGCTATTTTAGATGTTTATGCAAAATTGGGTAAAGTTGAGGAAGTGCTTAGTTTGTATGAGAGAGGGGTAGCTAGTGGTTGGAAACCTGACCCTATTGCCTTCTCTGTATTGGCAAAGATGTTTGGTGAGGCTGGAGACTATGATGGTATTAGGTATGTTTTGCAAGAAATGAAGTCTCTTGGTGTGCACTCTAATTTGGTAGTTTACAATACTTTGTTAGAGGCTATGGGCAGGGCAGGGAAGCCTGGGTTAGCTAGAAGCTTGTTTAACGAATTGCTTGAGTGTGGTTTAACTCCAAATGAGAAGACTTTAAGTTGCCTGGCCAAGATTTATGGCAAGGCAAGGTGGGCGAAAGATGCGTTGCTATTATGGGAGGAAATGAAGTCTAGGAAGTGGCCAATGGATTTTATTTTGTATAATACTTTGTTGAATATGTGTGCGGATCTTGGTTTAGTTGGGGAGGCAGAAGAACTTTTCATGGACATGAAGCAGTCAGAGCATTGTAGGCCAGATATTTATAGCTATACAGCAATGCTGAACATATATGGAAGTGGAGGAAATGTTAGTAAGGCGATGGAGTTGTTCGAGGAGATGTCTGAGTTGGGTATTGAACTCAATGTAATGGGAAGCACTTGTTTGATCCAAGGCTTAGGGAAGGCTAGAAGAATAGATGACTTGGTTAGGGTATTTTCTGTCTCGGTTGAACAAGGAGTCAAACCGGATGATAGGCTCTGTGGATGCCTGTTGTCTGTTGTGTCACTGTGTGAGAGCAAGGAGGATATGGATAAAGTTCTCACTTGCCTGCAACAAGCTAATCCTCGGTTGGTTGCATTTGTGAAATTGATTGAAAATGAAGAAAGCAGTCTTGCTACTGTTCAAGAAGAGTTCAAGAGTATCATAATCAACACTAAAGATGATGCAAGAAGGCCATTCTGTAATTGCTTGATTGATATATGCCGAAATAAGAATCTTCATGAGAGAGCACATGATCTGCTTTATCTAGGAACCTTATATGGGTTGTACCCAGGTTTACACAATAAAACTGTGGATGAATGGAATCTGGATGTTCGTTCACTGTCCGTTGGTGCAGCACAGACAGCCCTTGAAGAATGGATGGGGACATTGGCCAAAATCGTTAAGCGTGAAGAAGCATTGCCAGAGCTATTTTCAGCTCAAACTGGTACCGGAACTCATAAATTCTCTCAAGGACTGTCTAATGCCTTTGCTTCTCATTTGAAGGAACTTGCAGCCCCATTCAGGCAAAGTGAAAACAAAGCAGGTTATTTTGTGGCAACAAGGGAGGATTTAGTGCTGTGGTTGCAATCCAGGATTGCATCACCCGCTACAGCGTAAATGTTGTATGAATCTTAGTAATTAGAGAAGCCAATATGTCTTATGCTAAACACATTTGTAATTCTAGTTTGTTACATGAGTTAAAAAGATAGCTGATCATCAGCAGAAGTGCAAAACTAGTTTTCTGGTCTACTTTCGACAAGGAGGCTGATTTTTCAGCATTATTCTTCTTTATCGATATGGGTATATAGTTTTAAACTTAACTTGGAGGAACAATTGTGCTTTTATGGCTGGAAGAATTGCTTGAACTTTGAAAATCGCACGAGAAGATTATATATATATATATATATATATATATATATTAATTTTAAAAAAAAAAAAAAAAACTCTTCAAAAGATATCCAGGAAAATTTGCAACTATTTTGAACCGCATTGGGGTGGAAATCCACCTTCAAAATTACAGATGCTCACTTTGGACAAGGAAATGCTCAAGTTCAGTAACTATATCTAATATTTGTATCCCCCACCAAATTACAGACACTATTTTCCTTTTTTAAGTTTTTTTTTTTTTGGTTCTAATAAAAAGAAGAGAAAAAGGAAGGCACCTAGACTTCGACTAGCCTCCCGCCTATGAAAAACCCTCTACTCTAAGAAAACAAGTCTTCAAAAGAAAATAAAGAAAAAAAGATTATCTCTTTCTTTTTTCTGTCCCTAAAGAGCATTTCCTGGTGACCCAATTTTGCAGATTTTCACCTTAGGATAAAACGAAATTCCAGGCATCTACCCAACTCCTGATGACTACCTATCACATTAGTCTCGCTAGTATCTTCTGGAATTCCTGCTATCGACTGTAAGCTTATGGTGTAAGACCCAAAAAGAAAAAAAACCCTATTTGAGACCCATGAAAGATGGGCCAGCACCGAAACTTTCCCAAGATCTTTGCAAAGAACTTACTGGACTTCGAGTTGAGAATTTAGTCTTCAGAGATTCTATCACTTGTATATAGAAATGTGCTTGTTTCATAGGTACTTTCCGGATGACTTCCAAATTCTTCCCTCCAGTGATATCACCATGACAGTAACATCATCATGGTACTTTCTTCGGTCTCCTTGAGGAATGTCCAGTAGTTCATGGAAATCCATGCCTGCAAAATGGCATTCAATCTTAGAATCACCTATGCACTGTATACAGCGGTAGGATTTTAAAGCAAATTATAGAAACAATATTTACCAGCTTTCTTGGCCGCACGAAAAAGAAGCTCCTCTATCAGGTGTTGTGCTGGGTCTCCCTCTGGGAACTTCTCCATAAAATTCTCAACAAGAGAAACCACTTCCTGATTGCTCAGATACTGATATAATCCATCAGACGAGAGGATTAAAAATTGGTCCCTCGGGCAAATTCTATGGTGACAAAGAGAAGGTGAGCAGGATATATATGGTGCAGTACCAATGTACTGATTTCGGAACATCTCCAATAATGCATCATTCAATTTGGGCTGCAAAAATTGGACATCATGTTAAGCCTTTCCATGCAATATTTTAACAGAATCTATCATAGGTAGGATCTAAGGCTTTGATTGTTAAAAAGGCATAAGAAAGAACCTTTTTCAGAAATCCAGCACCAAAAGCTCTTGTTACTTTAAGTCGACCTTTCACTCTGTCATTGACTATGCACTGGCTGTCATCTGGATGCTCATTCTTGATTCTTATCACTTCCTGCATAAATCAAACAGTGAAATTCAGCAACTGCAACTCATAGATCAGGAGAACTATACACAGTTTAAACTACAAATTATTTTAATTTGCTAACTGATAAGGCAAATTTTGGATTATTCATTAGGGAATATATATATAAGGTGATGTAAAGGATACAAATTTTGAGAAAGAGTAGGGAAAGAGATATATGTACAAGAGCCAAATTATTGCCCCTGATCCCTCGCTATCCATAAAATAACAATCTAAGGAAACCAATTTAGGTTGCACAAGGAGATCACACCAGGAATATTGCTACTTCTGTCATTCCAAATGCACCACATTGTGCACCATTTACTGCTCTGTCAAGCTAGAGCATTCCCTATTACTCCAATATGCCTCGCCAATAACAATATATAAAGGTAAGACCAAAGCTGTTAAAGAAAAAAAAAAACAAACAGAAAGCCCAGAATTCTTCTAGCTGCAGAATAACTTAAAACATAACGCATAGAATGGTGCATAATCATCTTTTTCTCAAAGCTTCAAAGAGCTGAGGATATCTGTCTGAATAAGTATTCCAAACAGAATAGACAAACAAGTCCATTTATACCCCAAAGCACCCAAGTCAGCGTGACAAAATAAAGGGCCGAGATCTGAGCTCGGTAACCCAAACTTACCTAATTGGTTTATCCTGTTAAAAAACGAAGAATAGATGAGAAAGCATTAAAGGTGCATCTAGTCTTTCACCAACGAAATTGGAAAGTATTAATTCAAAATGATCCAAAAACCAGTTATCACAATATCCTTATACATTTAATTACCTAAAGTAACTTAGTGTTCAACCACAACTACTTAACTCTGTACAACTTTTTGAACAGCAACCAATTTCCTGATATGTACACTAAGGTGCACCAAGTTATTGGACACTATAACACTGGTGACTGGCCCTAAATTCCGTTCTTGAAGGTCTCAAGCATGGACACCTCAATGATTACCCAAGTCCATATGAGCAAAGCTAGTGCCACATACTAATATCAAATAAAGTTTTAATCAAAATCAAGTGTTTTGCTGGCAATATAACTTTTCCCTTGTACAAAACTGTCATTCATACAATTACTGGCAATAGCAATGATTTAATCATTTGATGTTTATCTATCAATTTTCCTTATGATCCTAGAAGACAGATCCACCAATTATAAATAGAAGTTCGTAGTTTGTTCTTCTAACCAAAATGCTGAGCTAATGTCAATTTTTATCATTACCTGCTGCAGAGCAAAAGCACCAGATTTTCAAATTCCAACAGACAGAGTGCCCTTTGTAAACTGTGTAACTTAAGTATATAACTTTATCATATGATGGGTAAGCTATTGTCTTAGACTCTTAAGGACCATAAAAAGATGATTTTACAAGGTGAATGATCTGAATGTGAATACATCTAAAAAGAAGTCCTCTCTGATCACATTTTGAAGCACAGACAGGCTATTTCAGTGCAAAAACCTCATTTGCATAACATTGAACTCCAAAATCGTTTTCCCTAGATGATCAAAATAATCGTGGAACTTGATATAATTAAAATGGGTAAGCAATAGCAACATCGAACACAATAGCATGTTAAGAAACCACACCATGTCCAAAGTACAACCATATAGACAAGACACTAATTCACTTAGCATTTCACTGAAGCTCTTGACATATTAAAAACAACTTAGTAACCTTGGAATTGTAGTGAGAGTTATCAAAACCACTATCTTCCAGACAAGCCAAGAAAGAAATCTGCCTTAAAGAAGAATGGGAGTCATATAAAATCCATAACAAACAACTCAGAAGACAAAAATTCTCAAGCCACATAATTCCTATTACTGAAAGAATAGAAAGATTCTCAAAGAAAAAGCAGAAGATAAGAAATAAACATAATGTTTTTCATATTAAAAACTTACTTCTTCAATGCTTGTGCTATGATCAGTTGAAAGCTGCAATGCAGTCAACTTCATGGATTGAGCAGGAGCCTCATTCACTGGCTTAATTGCCTTCTCACCAACAGCCAATGTCTCCTCCACTATACCCTCCATGCTTGACCCATTTTCCTCCTGCTTTCTTCCCTTCACACTGGAGCCAACTTCCTCTGGTTCATACTGTGCAACAATTGCCCTACTATCCCCCACATTCATCACATACACATCCTCATCCCTCATCAAAACGACCAACAAGCATGAACCCATCAATGCAAGCTCTGGATTTGTGTCAAGCACTTTATCTGTCATATCCAGATATGCAAGCTCAGTCACTTCCAGAGCCCTGGACAGGGCACTCAAAACCAATTCATGATCAACTGGACCTTCTTTCCTTCTTCTCCCAGTCTTTGGAACTCTCTCCTCCACTCTATTATCTACCTCCTCAACCTTCTCCTTCTCTTCCAACCCAAACCTCCAAGGAAATAACAAATTCCCAGACCCCTCTCTATGCTTCGACAACCCCTGCTTCAATTTTGACAACAACCACCTCTTACTCCCAATGGACCCCTCTTTACTTACACTAATAGCATCATCTACTGAAAACGCAAACCTATCAGACCCTGAAAGATCCAATCCATCTTCTGGGTCCTCCTCGGCTAGAAACTCCCACAATCTCCTCCTTCTAATCTCAGTCCCCTCCTGTTCAAACGTTACCCTTCTCGTCCTCTCTTGTACCACTCCACTAGATTCATTTTCCTCAATTAAACTCTCCCCTGCACCCTTAACCTCGTCAACAGAATTCTTCTGCGTCGAAGTTTCACTATCAATTTTATTTAAACTATCTGTAGCTATTACTACGTCGGGTGGGTTAGTTATATTTTCAGCCTCATTTTCAGTTTTATTTTCCGTTTCCTCATCAAGTTCCCAAAAAAGACCATGGAGTTCATGGAAAACAGCTCGATAGAGATTACCCATTAAGAATTCGGGTGCGTCCGGTCCATTAAAACCGTCGTAAATCCCAACGAACAACCAACCTTGCTCCTCCGAAACAACGACGTGGACCCGATCCTCCCCGGCCTTTCCCAACGCCCACTGCACATCGCCCTCGGTCCTCCCCTCCACCGCGGCTGCCGCCTCCGCTTCCTCGGAATTCTCCTTTCTACCGACGAAATTCAACACCGGAACCACCCACGGCCGTTTCTTTTCGGAGAAATTTTGCAAAATCCCCGAAATGCCCTTCTTCCGCTTCTTTTTAACATAAATGCCGCCCAACGGTGCCGAGAAATGCACTCTGCCTTCCGGACCCGGGTTGGCCTCCAGTGGACCTGAGACCGCCCCGCGCTCCAATGGACCCGACATGAAGAACCCGCCCCGTTCCATCGGGTCATGAGCTCCGCCACGTGGCACCGGCTGCAGCGGCAAGGAACTAAATGACGAGGTGCTCTCGAAGCCATTCCCGCTAACAATACTGCTCTTGACGCCGTAGCCAAGGGTATTCTCAGTGGCATCGTCGTAAATGTTGTCGAGCTGCGTCACAGTCCTGGGAGTGGCCGTATTGGCACTCACGGAGGCTCCGGAGATGGCCTTGAACAAAGTCTCGGGTCCGGTTCGGGTTCTCGGGTCGTGAGGCGGAGAGAAACGCAGAGAGTGCGAAGGAGAAACGAAACGATCGGAAGGAGTCGGAGAGACAAAACGATTGGAAGATCGAACGTAACAGAAAGAGTGGCCTAGGGTTTCATCCAACGGCTCTGTTGAAGGGAAGATCAGGTCTGGGTGATTTTCCGGCTGCCGGTTCGACCGGTTTGTTACCGGGTTAAAGCAAGGGCAGAGCGTGGAGACTCCACTTCCCATCACATTTGATTCATTTCACTCCCCTCCCCACCCTTTTTAGAGAAAAAAAGTTTTTTATTCCTAAAGAAGCTGAGAAAAAAAATTAAAAAAAAAAAGGAGCTTCTGTTTCTAATATATAAAATAAGGAAGAAATGATATAAACAAAAGAGAGCTGAGTTGCTTTGCTGCTGCTTCTGTTTCTGCTATTTCTGCTGCTTTGCTGCTACTCTTCTCTTGCTGCAGAGAGAAAGAGAAAGAGAAAGCAAAACAGAAGAAAAATGTTTTTGTATTTTTGCTTTTTGTTTTCTGTTTGTTTTTTCTTTTTTATTTTTTAAATGAGCTGAGTGGACTTTGAGTTTTTTTTCCTTCCAAGTTTGAAATTTCCCTTCTATTTAAACCATTTTAATTCTGAGCAGTTGTTTGTTGGCTCTGAGCTGACGGTTACACGTGGCGGTTAACAAATGCATGGAGGGAAAGGAGGGTCCACATTTGATGCCAGATGGGAATTTCAGGGTCCACATTGATTGCCAGCTGGGAAAAGTGGGGTCCACAGAGTAGGCCTTTAGTTTTATTATTATTTTTTTGGTTTTCTTTCCATTTTTATTTTGTTTTCTTGGCGGTTTGCCGGTTTTGGGGGTTGGGGAGGGTAAATTTTGAAAATGACGAGGGAGTCCTCAATAAGGGAAATGGCTTTAAGGAAAGTGGTAGGGTCAAATGCGGGAAACCGAGGTGGGTCGTTTTGGGAGTGAAGGGAAGGGGTTGTCATTTTAGGGGTGCTTTTGTCCGTTTTGTTGTTTGGTCAAATAGGGCAGTGACCCTCTTTCAACCCTTAGGCCCAACCGCTCAAATACCCTCTTCCTTTTTAACTCATTTTTTATGTCAATTGTCTATGTTGCCCTTTACTCTTTGCTTTTTGAAAAAAATTTCTTCTTTTTTTTTCTTCCTCCTCAATCTACTTTCTTTATTTAAAAAAATATTTTTCATAATTTCAACTCAATAGAACACAGTTTTGCACTCTTCTTTATTTTTCTTAACAAACTTTGATACAAAACGGCACATTAAATTTGTCAATTTGTAAGAATTTGTATAGAAGTTTGTTTAGTTCAAAATAAATATATGAACCGTTTCAAATGTAAATTTTGATTCTTTTTTTACTTTCATTGAATTTCACTCTGAAAGTGTTGTAAATAATAACGCATGCTTTTGAATAAATAATTTTCTTCCTTTTTTTGTTCTCCCTATATAATCTAATTTTCATTTTTTAAAATGTTTTCAACATTTTCAACTCACCTTAATAGAATAAAATACATTGTTACACTCCTTTTTTTTATTTTTTCTCAACAAACTCTGATACAAGACGACACATTGAGTTTGTTGATTTGTGAGAATCAGCCAATCTGTTAAGCAATTTGTCATCTTTAAAATGAATGTATGGACCGTTTTAAATGGTAGAAGTTTTGATTCTTTATGATTTTCATTAAATTTCCCTGAGAAACTATAAAACTGGTGTAATAAATAACTCATGTTTTTTATTTAGTAATTTTTCCCTTTTTTGTTCTCACTTCTCAATATACTATGTTTTTTTTTAATGTTTTTAACATTTTTAACTCATCTTTATTTTTTTTGGCCAAAAACTCATCTTTATTGAATAGAACACATTTTAGCACTCCTTTTTATTTTTCTCACCAAACTCCGACACATCGAGTTTATCGATTTGTGAGAATCTGTCGATCAGTAAAGTTGTTTGTCGTATTTAAAATGAATGTATGAACCGTTTCAAATGTTAAAAATTTTGATTCTTTCTGACTTTCATTGATTTTCACTATGAAACTGATGTAAAAAGAACTCATGTTTGTCGATTTGTGACAATCTGCCGTTCTGTATAGCAGTTTGTCATTTTTAAAATGAACGTATGAACTATTTCAAATGATAAAAATATTGACTTTTTCTGACTTTCATTGAATTTCATTGTAAAACTATTAAACTGATGTAAGAATTAACTCCTGCGTTTGAATTAGTAATTTTCTTCCCTTTTTTGTCCTCCCTCTTCAATATACCTTTTTTTTTAATGTTTTCAACATTTTAAACTCATTTTTGCGCTCCTTTTTATTTTTCTCATCAAACTCTGCTGACACATGAATTTGTCGATCTGTAAAGAAGTTTGTCATGTTTAAAATTTAATGTATGAACCGTTTCAAATGTTTAAAGTTTTGATTCTTTCAGACTTTCATTGAGTTTCCCTATGAAACCGATGTAAAAAAAAAACAACAACAACTCATGTTTTTTAATTAGTAATTTTCTTTCCCTTTTTTTTAACTATCCCTCCTCAATCTACTTCATTTTTTCAATGCTTTCAACATTTTCAACTCAACTTTATAAAATAAAAGACATTTTTGCACTCCTTTTTATTTTTCTCAACTAACTCTAATACAAAACAACACATACAGTTTGTCGATTTGTGGGAATCTGCCGATCTGTAAAGCAGTTTGTCGTATTTAAAATGAATACAAGAACCGTTTCAAACGTTACAAATTTTTATTCTTTCTGACTCTCATTGAATTTCACTGTGAAACTATGAAACCGATTTAATAAATAACTCATGCTTTTAAATTAGTAATTTTCTTCCTTTTTTTGTTCTCCCTATTTAATCTACTTTCCTTTTTATTATTTTTTTTCAATATTTTTTAACTCACCTTTATAGAGTAGAAGACATTTTTGCACTCCTTTTTATTTTTCTCACCAAACTCTGATACAAAACGACATATCGAGTTTGTCGATTTCTTACAATCTACCAATCTGTAAAGCACTTTGTCATGTTTAAAATGCATGTATGGACCATTTCAAATGTAATATATATATATATATATATATATATGATTCTTTCTTACTTTCATTGAATTTCACCATGAAACTATGAAATTGGTGTAAATATATATATATATATATATATTCAATCTACATTTTTTTGTGCTTTCAAAGTTTTCAAATTCACCTTTATAGAATAGAACACATCTTTGCACTCCTTTTTATTTTTCTCACCAAACTCTGATACAAAATGACACATCAAGTTTGTCGATTTGTGAGAATCTGCCTATCTGTAAAGCAGTTTGCAATATTTAAAATTAATGCATGAACCGTTTCAAATGTTAAAAATTTTTTATTCTTTCTGACTTTCATTGAATGTCACTGTGAAATTGGTGTAAAACATAACTCATGTTTTTGAATTAGCGGTTTTCGTCCCTTTTTTTATCTCCCTATTCAATCTACTTTTTTTTTGGTGCTTTCAAAATTTTTCAAATTCACCTTTATAGAATAGAACACATCTTTGCACTCCTTTTTATTTTTCTCACCAAACTCTGATACAAAACGACATATCAAGTTTGTCAATTTGTGAGAATCTCCCGATCTGTAAAGCAGTTTTCAGTATTTAAAATTAATGCAGGAACCGTTTCAAACGTGAAATTTTTTTGATTCTTTCTAACTTTCATTGAATGTCACTGTGAAACCGGTGTAAAACATAACTCATGTTTTTGAATTAGCGGTTGTGGGAGCCTTTTTGTGTGAAAGCAGGCCTGGGTCGGCTCAATTGGGTTCGGGCCCAAGCCCAAATATCCTAGAAGAGATATTGGGTTAAAAGGTGAGGCTGATACCAAGCTTTAAAGAGAAAAGCGTTGGTTGCTATTCGAAGGACAATTTCCCGCCGCAGGAAAATGATTAAAACAGAGGATGCACTGAGGAAGATGAAAAAGATGAACAAAACCCAGAAAAACATATTGCGTTGAGATAAATGAATCAAAGAACTTCATTATTGATTAAGGACTAATGGGAAACAGATTGGGTGTGAGATTTGGGAGAAAGAAGAAGGAAACATTTGAGAGCAATGGAATCAAAATACAAGATTTTGACAGTGGAGGAAAACACTGATTTGGAGAAGATGGAGACTGATTTCCTTGTTGTGTTGAACGGAATTTTAGGGTTCTTGAGAGACTCTTGATGAAGGTGATGATGATAGATGTCTTGAAGCTATATGAAGTGTTGTTGGTGCGTAGATGTCCATTTTTGCCGTTAATTGCCCCTCTTTATAGCTTCTCTGTCGACCGGTTGAAAGCTTTATCCGATGGTCTTCTTGGCTCTTGCTTTTTGATTGATGCAGTGTTTAGGCCTTAGGTCCAAGATGAAGAATCTTCTAGTTTGAGGAAAGCAACGATGGCCTCTTTTAGTCTTGAAATCAATCTCCTCTCTTTGCATTCATATGTCGCTATCGTCGACGGCAACATCTCATTTGGTTTGCCGAGGTTTCCTCCAAAGTCAAATACACTTTACTTTTTGATTCCACTTTATGCACCCTAGTCGATTACCCCATTTGTGTTAAGAAACAACCTCCAAGCATGGTTACTCCTTTCAAAGAAGGTAATCAGAGGAGTTTCCTTCCTCTTTTGCCTTCCAAGCCGCGACTCCCAATGTGTTTCCCGCAGTGGGGTTGGTCCACCATAGCCCTTAGACCTACGATGAAGAGCAATTAGTACTTAATCCCTGCCATAAATGGTTAAATATAGAGGAATTTGAATTTAAGTAGAATGCACCCCTTAGATGCTTTCCTCAGCAGGAAACTGACAAGCTGCAGCAGGGAATTGAGTTTTGTGCCTTTTGTCTTCATTCCTTTGTTGTGAGATTAGTTGGCAAGGCCCTAACGTTTTGGGCCTGTTTTGGGCCGAAATGTGGACTTTGTAGAAGTAAGCCCCCAAGTGTGATGTATATGTAATATGGGCTTTAGCCATATGTAAATAGTGAGATAATTAGCAAGGCCCAATGCATTGTATATGAGATGGGCTCTTGCTATATAGAGAAGAAAAATTGCCTTTGTTTAGGGACTTATGAATTGCCTTTGTGTTTGAGGACTTCTGAGAGATGCCTCTGTGTTTAGGGACTTATGAATGCCCATGTGTTTGAGGACTTTTTGATAGAGATGCCTCTGTGTTTAGGGACTTATGAATGCCCAGGTGTTTGAGGACTTTTTGATAGAGATGCATCTGTGTTTAGGGACTTATGAATGCCCAGGTGTTTGAGGACTTTTAATAGAGATGTATCTGTGTTTAGGGACTTATGAATGCCCTGGTATTTGAGGACTTTAGTTATTGGGTAAGAGTAATGGGTTTTTTGAGTGTGAAATATTTATGAGCCCATTTACCCAATATTTGTGTGTTTGTTTGGGTTAGGCCAAAGAGATATATGTGTGAATGGGATAAAAATTGGCATAACCTTTGAGTGTGTGTTTTAAGAGACTTTGTGGATTTGGGCCTTCCCAATTTTGGCCCATATCAGCGGTTTTCGTCCTTTTTTTTTTGTTCTCCCTATTCAATCTACTTTTTTTCTGTGTGCTTTCAAAATTTTCAAATTCACCTTTATAGAATAGAACACATCTTTGCACTCCTTTTTATTTTTCTCACCAAACTCTGATACAGAACGACACATCAAGTTTGTCGATTTGTGAGAATCTGCCTATCTATAAAGCAGTTTGCAGTATTTAAAATTAATGCATGAACCGTTTCAAACGTTAAAATTTTTTTATTTTTTCTGACTTTCATTGAATGTCACTGTGAAATTGGTGTAAAACATAACTCATGTTTTTGAATTAGCGGTTTTCGTCCCTTTTTTCCTTATTCAATCTACTTTTTTTTTGTGCTTTCAAAATTTTCAAATTCACCTTTATAGAATAGAATACATCTTTGCACTCCTTTTTATTTTTCTCACCAAACTCTGATACAAAACGACACATCATGTTTGTCGATTTTTGAGAATCTGCCGATCTGTAAAGCAGGTTGTCGTATTTAAAATGAATGTATGAACCGTTTCAAACGTTAAAAATTTTGATTCTTTCTGACTTTCATTGTGAAACTATGAAACTGGTGCAAGAAATAACACATGCTTTTGAGTTAGTAATTTTTTTTCCCCGTTTTTGTTCTCCATCCTCAATCTACTTTCCTTTTTTTTATGTTTTCAATATTTTAACTCGCCTTTATAGAATAAAAGACATTTTGCAGTCCTTTTTATTTTTCTCACCAAACTCTGATATAAAACGACATATCAAGTTTGTCGATTTGTGAGAACCCGTTAATCTATAAAGCAATTTGTTTTGTTTAAAATTAATGTATGAACCATTTCAAATGCAAAAAAAAAAAAAAAAAGATTCTTTCTTACTTTCATTGAATTTCGTTGTTTAATTACGAAATTAGTGTAATAAATAACTCATGCTTTTGAATTACTAGTAATTTTCTTCCCTTTTTTTCTTCTCCCTCTTCAATCTATTTTCTTTTTTTATTTTTATGTTTTCAACATTTTAAACACACCATTATAGAAAATGAGTCATTTTTGCGCTCCTTTTTATTTTTCTCACCAAACTCTGAAACAAAATGACACATCGAGTTTGTCGATTGGTAAAACAATTTGTCGTATTTAAAATGAATTCTTGAGCTGTTTCAAACGTAAAAAATTGTGATTCTTTCTGACTTTCACTGAATTTCACTGTGAAACTGGTGTAAAACATAACTCGTGTTTTTGAATTAGTAGTTTACTTCCTATTTTGTTCTCCCTATTCATTTTACATTTTTTTTTTTTGCTCTCAACATTTTCAAACCCACCTTTATAGAGTAGAACACATCTTTGCACTCCTTTTTATTTTTCTCAATAAACTCTGATACACAACGACACATCGAGTTTGTTGATTGTTAGAATCTAATCTGTAAAGGAATTTGTCATGTTTGAAATGAATATATGAACCGTTTCAAATGGTAAAAAAATTGATTCTTTTTTACTTTCATTGAATTTCACTGTGAAACTATGAAATTGGTGTAATAATTAACTCATGCTTTTGAATTAGTAATTTTCTTCCCTCTTTTGTTCTCCCCTTTCAATATACTTTTTGTGGGAGAGGGGGGGGGGGGTGTTTAATGTCTTCAACATTTTTAACTCAGCTCTATATAATATAACACATTTTTGCATACCTTTTTTACTTTTAAACCAAAATAAATCAAAATAAAATTTTAAAATAATACTCATAAACTTTTGAACACAAGCTTTTCAAAGTATATTTTTTGAAATTTTAATTTTACATATTTTTCTTTTAACTAATGGTCAAAATTAACGTTGTTTGAACAAAAAGGGACAATTAAAAAGGAACATAGGAGTATTATTTTTTATAAACATTGAATACATGTTGTTGTATTGCGACTAAAAGGTAGAAGAAAGCGTTACATAAGTGAACAGTGTGATTTGAAGGAACTTTTTTTTTATTTTATACTAAATAATTTCTTCAGACTTTCATCACTAGTACTTGAATTTATTTTTGGAATAAAATTTAATTGAGAATTTAACTATTCATTTTTTTATTTCATATTTATATACATTTTTGTTTATAATATAAATCAGTAAAATTACTTTTAAAAGCTTAAAATTGGCATATGCATATAGCAATATTTTATATCCTAAAAATAAGAAAATACAACTTAGATAAAGGGTATTTTTGTCATGCAACAAAATAGAATTACGGGCCATAAATGATAAATCCTTGCGGTAAACAAAGGGAGGGGTTTGACCTAGAAATAAGGCCCAAACCCAAAAGCATTAGAGTTTAGACTGCCCTGCCCCTGATAGGATCCTGGTCGGGTATCTATCATGCCATCATATTCCGCCACGTCAGCCGGACAAGAATCGCAAGATCAAACCTTTAATCAAGATTACATTGGACGGCCCTGATTCTTTTGATCCCACAGGAGAGTAAAAGGGAAAAATATAGTATTTTTGGATTCGCGTCCTTTGCATGACTCTGTCTGATTAGTCAAACGGCACGAATTCCTCTTCACTCTTCGTTTGTCGTAATCCAAACTTTTACACCAAAATAATATATAATTATAATTAATTAATAATAGAAATATTTTTATTTTTAGTTTATTATTCTATCGTTTTTGTTCCTATTTTTAAATTAACTGAATTAAAAAAATAAATTTAAAAATTAACGTTTGTTTTTGGAAGTCGCATAGTGAGCTTTTCACACTTGGTCAAAATATTTTTTTAAGAAAAACCATTAATGAAGAAAATACTAAAGTAAACAAATTTATAGTAAAAATATTTTGTTTATAAATATTAAAAACAGAAAGGAAGAGAGAGAGACAAAGTGGGAATTTTGCATGTGAAGGCGGGAAAATGAAAATCTCTTTTTTTTTTTCCTTTTTTTTTTCATATTTCTCTCTCATGGATTGTTTATAAGCTGCAAGTCAAAGAGTTTGTTGGTTTTGAGAATTTTATGGGAGCAAAAAGACAAAGCGCATGTATTGTCACATGATACGTGTGAATGCCCACATTCTATTTTCTACTATCTATCTCCTTAGCTTATAGCTAGTGCAGTATTTACTTTTAAAAGACTATGATTTTAATTTAGGATACGTACCAAATATTCTCTTTTTAAAAAAAAATTTCTTGTTCTTTTGATTCTTTATAATTTTAATTGGTCAAATTGAATATATATAGATTATAGCATGAGTTACATGAAAGAGGTATCATTAATATAGAGAGAGGAGAATATTTGTAAAGTTGGGTTTTATATATATGCTACCAAAAGTTGTAACTATGGTTTAGTAATGTGAATATTTATATCCTTTTTAAATCGTTTTTATTATTAGGTGGATAAAATAGCTGTGTTGTGTATATATATAGTCAATGATGTTGATTGTTGGTAGATTGCATATATGTTTGTCACTCTTTCCTCTCTTTTTTTTCCCCTATTTAAAGTATCTAATTTTTTTATTTAATTGGTTATAAAATATGTAATATAGCATGCAACAATGTCTTAATTTTAAGTTTGATCTATAACTACTCCTAATTCAATTTGTTGGTGTATACTCCCTCCGTCCCATATTATTTGTTCATTTTTCCCCTAATAGAAGTGGACAGATAATATTGGACGGAGATAGTACTTTCTAAACCTTTGAGATCTCATGTTCAAGTCTCACCATGTATAAATTTAATACAATATTATATTATAATATCTGTTGATTTGTTAAACAAGTCCATTCTCATTTAGAATTAAGATATACCATAGAATGGAATTATTCATTTGATCATGTCCATAATGTTGTGCACCAAAATATATATCAAGTTCACCAATAAGTTTTCTTTTAAGAGACTCTGCCTTCATTTATTAAAGGAAAATGAAACCTCCTTTATTTTATAATTATTCCACTATATATACACTAGACTTTATCGCGATTAATTGGTCACTTTCAATCCAAATGCCTTTATTTATGAAAATGATTAATTTGTATTAATCCAAAAGAAGCATTAATAATTTGTGCAAAATAGCCAGGTGCTATTTATTTATTATGATTACTTCTATGGTATAAAGTATAAGTTTAGTAATTTAACTTTAAAAGATTTTTTATTTTGACCATCCAACTATGGAAAACTAACAATATGATCAATTATGTTAATTGGTCATGAATTGGCATGGCATAGACATATCATCTAACATGAGAGATCAAAAAGTATCTTTAAAAGAAAAAAATTAAGTGACTAACAATATAATTTTCCTTTTTCATATATACTTCGTATAATTAATTAGCACATAGGCATAGCACATTTTTGGAGAAATAAACTTTTTGATTAATGAGATGGGATTACAAACGCACAGTAAGACCCGTACATCGCTACATGATTAGCTACATTACCGAAACGTTAATCTATTAGCCAACAAATCCTTTCCCCAACAATTACAATTGAAATCTCATAATACATGCTCTTGAACCTTAGAAACTAGAAACTATAACTACCTATAAACCAAATAAATATCAAATTACAAATTAAACTCACATTTCGTGAGAGTTGAACCCAAAACCTTACGGTCCAGGTATGCTGGAACTAAGAATCCAGTACTCTATCACCAGTCCAAATGCCCAATGGCTAGGCATAGCACATTTAGAAGTTAATTATTTACAAATATTGCATAGCAAAACAATAATAAAGAATTAACATTGCAAAAATGAAAAAAGGGAAAAGACATCCGCCCTCGCTCCTTAAAAGAGAAAAAGGGAACTCTTTTTCAAATTTATGACCAAAAGAGAATGTTTTGAATTACTACTTCTACTAGTAAAAGGTTAAAAAAAAAAAAAACTTTCAAAGTTCAAATTACTTTCCTCATCATTTTGATATACGTACAACTGTACAAGCCAAGAAGGCAAGAACTGAAATGAAATTATAAAGGAGAAAAAAAAAAAAAGAAGAAGAAGGATAAAGAACGTGACGCCGTGACGGAGATGGTGAGAATTAGGGGCTGGGGGAATTGGGGTCCATGATAAAATCAGTTGGTCAACGACCAAAGACAGAGTCCCGATATGTGGGGTCCACACAAGTGACTCTACCTTTGATCTGATGTCATCCTTGTCGGATTTCTTTTTTCAGCTTTTTATCAACATTCATTCATTTATATTTATTTTTATTTCAATTTAGTAGTGCTAGTGCTAGATTAGTACTTTAAATTTTATTGTCAAAAAAAAAATTGCTTTAAATTTTGCTAATCATACTGTAATTTACTTAAATATCTGTTTTTTTAGTGGTACGAGTGAAATCTAATTACAATCAGAATAAATATCTATATGCCCAAATATCTAAATGAGAATCCATCCTAAATTAAGAAATTACCTTAAATAACCTACCTACCAAACTAACATACAAACAAACAAATAAATAAACTAAACTCACATTCCTTGAAACTTGAATCAGGACAGCTCAGAGTTCAAGCCATGCACTCACCAATTGAGCTAACAACTGGGCGCTTTACTTAAATATCTTTCTCATACATATTTAGTACTACTATGTTTTATATTAGTATTTAGTATTTACTTACTTTAAAGTCCTTTTTTTGGTACAAGTTTAATATGTTTAATATAGTATAGTACTAAATAAACATCTTTTTTGCTACTCTAAATAAACTTTATTTACATCAAATTAAGAAGGTGTAGACTTCAGCGCTTCCATTGTGGTACTCCCACTTTTGGATGTGACGCTCCCAATGATTTCTGACCATTGGATTCAATATCTAATTTTCTTACCGTCCGATACAATAAGTTTTAACCTGCTAAACAGGTTTTAAAAACCCTCTGGACTGAATTTGTATGTGGTTGTCCTCGTGATAGATTTTTACATATTTTTTATTTCACCCGTTGATATCAACAAAATTTTTTCTTTAAGTTTTTATAAATTGTAAAAATCAACGCAGAAAAGGATGAAGAAAAGAAATTGGGAAAAATATACGATGTATAAAAATTTAAGAAAAAATTTTGTTGATATCAACCGGTGGAATAAAAAATGTGTAAAAATCTATCACGAGGACAACCACATACGAATTCAGTCTAAAAGGTTTTTAAAATCTGTTTAGCAAGTTAAAACTTAATGTATCGGACGATAAAGAAATTAGATATTGAATCCAATAGTCAGAAATTGTTGGGAGCGTCACATCCAAAAGTGGGAGTATCACAACGGGAACGCTGAAGTCTCCACCAATTAAGAATTCAAAATGCAACTATATATAGCTTTCATTATGAGTCAATGATTGAATGTGATGAAAATCTAGAAAAAAAAAAATCTAGCATTGAATTTTGGGCCAATCATCAAAACTTCAAAATTGTTCAATTATATTTTCAGTTTTCACTTGAATTTATTGCTTTATTTATTTATTTTGCCAGACTTGAAGGTTTTATTTATTTACCAGCCACAGCCAGACTTGAAGTTATTGGTTGCATATCTGTGAAAAAAAAAGGTATAAGAAAAATGTTCCAAATTCCTTTTTTTCATTGTTGCTTGTATTTAAAAGAAAATTGGTGTATTGTTTTTGTAATTAGATTAGATTTGGTTGTGTGGAAAAAGGTAAGGTCTTGGCACTCTCCCTTTGGACAAACACAAATTTGTCTTTTAAGACGAATAATTTGGCAAGTTGTGGTATTTTTCTCGCATTTGAATTTTTTTAGTTGTATGATGTAGACACCACCCCCATTCTTTTTTTCTCTCCTTCTCTTTAATTTTTAATTTCAACCATCTTTTTTATCCATTTTGTTTATTATTTTCACGCACCATTTTTTTTTAAAAAAAATTAGTTTTTTTTTGTTCAAATATTAAAGCAATGCCTTAATCTATTCCAATCATATATATTATTGATTTCAAGATTATGAATATTTACTGACAAATGATTGATTAAAATGATAAAATGTATTCAATAAATTATTTTATAGAGATTAAACATTGAATGGTGATGCTTGATGCTTATATGTTATGAAAATTGTTTTGAATTTTAATAAAATTAGAAAATAATAATATATATACTTTTTAAAGCGATTTATATATTATTATTGTAGTTGAATAATGATTCCTTTCTCTACTGATTAATTTATTCATTCAAATTAAATGTCAAATTGATGACACGGTATCGTAGTCCATTCAATGAAGCATTACCGTGTGAAAACCGAAGGGAGGTATAATAAAAGTATACTTATTTAATTATTATAGCATCACTATAGTATTAAATTAATATTGATTTGGTTTACACTTTACACTGACCCATTTTATTTTTGATGATATTGATACCTTTAATCAGAATGTGTTATAATTATTTCACATGTTGACGTTTTGACGCAAACTTTTTACCATACTAAATTTTATTTTTTTTGTGTGAATTGTAGAAAAGTTACATCAAGTATTAAAAAAAAAATCATGTATAAGTGCGCAAATTTATAAGATAAGATTTTCACTTTGGTAGATTATTAGCAGTATTAGTTAATTAATAGCTTATCTTCAACCAGATTATGAACGGCTAAATGATCATTTTCCCCATTGAATTATGGTGCTTTGGGTATTTTGCCCCTAAAAAATTATTTTGAAATATTCAATTTGTAGTAATTAAATCAAGATTTATCGTCAATTTTGAGTAATTTTAAATTGTAATCGGGAAAAAACTCTCTTGATATCTTATTTAAAAAATATACTTTATATTGAGTTTCTACTACTTGATCCAACAAGTTTTATGATGTTGTAGAAAAGTTATTTGATTTATTTATATTTACAATATCATTTAATTGAATTTTCTATTAAGTAAATGACTATACTCAAATGACCAAAAAAGAATATATATGTATAGACTCGTCTCCAAGCACTATTTTTCCCCTAAATTTGTAGCTTTCAAATATTACTATCTTATATTAGGAGGCACCATCTTCATCCTAATTCTCACATAGCTTTTATGAAAAATAATTGTTAATAATTGCACAAGTAATTGGCTTTTATATTTGTTTTATCTTTCAAGTCTATTTCATGTATGGTAGCGACCAATACATATATATATACAAGCTTGACCTGATAGTAATAAAATACAAGTAATGTTGATGTAATTAAGATCATAATTAGATGAGTGCAGTTATCTGAAGTTTCCATTAATTTGCAGATAAATATATCCGACGTTGGATGATTGAAACATTAGACCCGTTAACCTAATCAAATTTCAAACCAAAAAAAGACAAATGATACATTTGATTTAGTTGATTAATATACTATATAGTAATATAATTAATTAAATTAATATATATGTATATTTGTATATAAATCTTCGGATTAATGCTGGAAGAATCGGTTTAAACTTTGAAATCTTCCTTCCCCATAGATAAAAAAGAAAAAAAAAAGAATATTCAAGATGATCAATTTTTTATAGTAATAATAATACTAGTATATTTGAAAACTTGTTGTTTAGTTTTGGATTAACTACTAGTTGACTCGTGTTTGTTGAGATGGGTCTAACACTTTGAATTTATTTATCTATAATTAATAAATAAGGATTGTAAAATTAAGAAGAAAAAACATAGATTAAATAAATAAATAAAAGATGCAGAAAATTTTAGTGATTGAGAGGAGGAAGTAGGTGAAGAATGAAGAACAATGGGTTTTAATAATTTTTATAACCATATATGTCTATTTGCATCCTACGAGAAAGAAAAATAAGCATTGACTTTAGTTTTTCATTTAACGTGCCGTTGAAGATTGGGAGTGCATTTACCGCTATTAGTAATTAATTACTTTTGCATAATTTTATTTCTCTCTTTTGCATATGAAAACAAAACCCAGAATTAGTCTTTTTTTTTTTTGCAATTAGATTTGATTAAATCGATTGAATGATCCCAAAATTAATCTCAAAGGCTCAAACTTTGAATATTTCTATATGTCAAAACTCAAAACACTCCTACTCTAAACTGGGGAAAAAAAAGCCCCCAATCTCTATGTAAATCATAAACAGTTTTTAAAAAGTATTCGAAGAGATTAGATTTTCATTATCGCTACTAAATTTATATATTGAAACTTCAGATTCGAATATTGTGAATGACGAAAATAAGTGCTGAAAGAGTTTTCTCTATATAGGGTTTGACATGACTCGACTTTAAATTAATAGGAACCCAATGTGATCACCAGATATAAAGTGTTAAGTATAAAAAAGCAAGGCACACATTTTATGAGATTTTCTGAAAAAGAGGGTTTCCTAACACTTAAAAACTGAAAATTACTAGAAATGAACAGTTTGTTGAAATCATTTCAACAAACTGTTTATTTCTAGTTTCTAGTGATTTTAAATGTCAATTGCCTAACATGTTTTGGTTTTGACCTATAGTTTTTTTTAGTAGTCTTTAAAGAAAGGATGAAAGCAGGAGAAAGAGAAACTAAATTATAAATTACTCTTTTAATTCATAAGTTCATCAAAGACAAACGGTGACTCCATTGACCCCATGAAATTGAAAACAAAATTGGAAAGAAAATAGATTAGCATGCTTGAGTTGGTTTTCTTCATTTTTGGAGGCATTTGAATTCAAACTTTATGAAATTGTGATTTTGTCAAACACATGGTGGCCACCTAACCCAAACCCCTCCCCACAATCATCAAAACCAGTTTATGTTGGTTGAATTAGGAGAGAACTTTCAACCTCAACCCTCTTGTAGATTTTCCTTCATTGGGTTTTCCCTTTTTCCATTTCTTTTTTCAAATTAAATAGAAAAATATGAAATCCATTTGGGGTTTAGGCAGTTTTTGATGCAAGTCTTTGAGCATAAAAAGCCCATTCGGCCGGGGTCCAAAAAGAAAAGGAATTTATTTGTATTTGTAGATCCTAAGTACTACTTTCACTCACCCTCGAATGTATCAAAACCGACCATTTTGACTTGATAAAACCTTGATATACAAAAGCCTTTAGCAGAAGTGGGGCGAAAGCTGAAATCCAAAATCCAATCCATCATAATTTTCCCGCAAATGAAGAAAAAATTGACTGGACGGCAACTGCCCTCTGCCCTATGCTAGAAAGAATCAATTGGCAGGCACAGGCCAACCAAAGCTTGGCCTTTTTACATTAAATTTTGTCAACAAACATGGATGCTTTATTCCAGAATCTTGGAACTCAACTGCTCAAGTCAAAGATTATGTGCAACTTGGATATTTTTGTTGTTGTTGCTGTTCTATATATCCACATGCCTCTGACAAAGCAAAATCTAGTGTGATATATTATTGGCATCTTCATTCAAATATCTGCTTTGCATCTTCCATGATTTCCCTTTTCTTCATTACTATACTATATATATATCAGCAAGGTCCCCCACGAGGTTACCAGTCCATGAAATTTGGCTGGACTACTTTGTTTTTAGGTTCTTGTTCGCCACATAGAATCAGAGGAGAGGAATATTTACTGTCAGTTGCATTGCAGGAAATGCAAATTTCTATGCATACTTTCGAATCATGGTTCGGTATCATATTCGTACCATTCTGGGTAGAATACTATTTCCAGTGGAGTAGGAAATGAATTCACAGCTTTGTCAATCAACTCTAGGTTCTAAATCTGCTAAGCTCTATCAGAAACAATGGTGATAATAGTAATGCAAACTGGTCCTGGAAACTGTATAAACCATGGCTGCCCAATAATAACACTAGTTCTTCAAAGACAACTTTAGGAGACTGAAATTTTAGTTGGGTCTAATTCTTCGCTGAAAGTAACATGTCCCTTTTCAGAGAGCATCACATCCTTGACCGCCATCTGAAGAAACAAATCATAATTCACGGTTTTGACTCTATTATTAATATTACATGACAGATTCATTTGGTTGACATCAAAATTCTGGGTAATGTCATCCAAACTGGCACACCTTGAAAACTCTTTGGTAACCATATGCAGAACAAATTCAAGTTTCAGCCAGATCTTTATATCATAACCTATTAACCTTGCATACACATTCCACTAGTCCAACAAAACAATACTAACCAATTCCACAGTAACAAAGAATGCTTGAAAAAAAGGTTACTTTCATGGTTCCTTTAATTCATAAGGATGAAAAGTTTCTTTCTCTATAAGGGAACAAAGAATGCTTGAAAGAAGTTTTACAATTTTTTTTGGCTTAAGATGTAAAAAAACATATATACAATGTTTTCAGTTATAATCACAGTGTGTCATCACTGGCTCAAAACTGACCTGTCCTTACATCTCTATCTATAGCATCTGCATTGAGGGTCCCCGGAAGCTCTCTAAAATCTTCATTGAAGATTGAATAAGCACTGTAGATGTTAGAAAGAAAAGAATTAGTTGCTTCAAAAGGCATAGGCAGTCCATTTCTTTTGGAAAGTCTCATTCTATGAGAGTTTAGACTTCAGACAAAAAACTTTTTTTTTGTTCTTTTTTTCTCAATGTTTACATTATGAGCTTTCTCTACAATACTTGAAAAGGGTAAGGAGGATACCTGACATCACCGGGCTGCCGCCGTCCAAGATTCAGGAAAATTATACAAAAGCCAGTACCAAGTATCTGAGCAAATGATAGGCAAAAGAAGATATGAGCAATTGTGAGCATCTTTTCCAATGCAAATGTTCCAGATAATAAAAATAATTTTGCATTTGAATGCCCTTCAATAAACTTAGTCTCCCATCTTTGATAGCACATTACTAAGTTTCAATACCAAAATTTGACACAAAAGGCCAATGGTAAGGTAAACAGCAAGAAAAACGTGTATTTTATTTTACCTCTCCCTTATAAGAATAAAATGTAGACACCCACTCAAGTGCAGTCAAGATAATCTAATTTAAATATAAAAAGACTACTCTATAAACATCTTTTTACAATAAAAGGATCTCAGTAAACACAAAGAAATTGATTTTGTTTAACAAAAGCCAACTTACATATAAGGGTCCAACATCCCATTTATGGGCAACAGGTGCCAATATAAACCATAAGATAATAAGAGCCCATGTCCTAAGACGGAGGGAAAATAATGCCATCAAAATGATATCTGCAAAAAGACAGATAAGGGATGATAAACCAGGAAGCTGTTATTTGGTAAAATAAAACAGCTCGTAACTTGATTCTAACCAGGAAGCTTCAATCTTCTATGTAAAAAGGAGTAAAGCTTCTTCTGCCATTGGCTTGTTGACTGTGGTAGCTGAAATTTCTGTTGAAGAAATAAGAAAAAGAAAAATACCAACTTAAAACTCTGATCTGAGTCAATAAAAAGGGCATCCATCTCAGGATATTGACAATGTTAATTCTGCCATACCAGATCATCATCGTCATCATCATCAACATCGAGTCCAACTGGTGGTTTGGGTTTGACAGCAACAATCAAGGAGTCTAGAAAAATGAAACAAAGTGCCCATATATCAATAGCTAAACGATAACCAGGACCCAACAAAAGAAGTTTGAAGATGCAGGACAGAGAAAACAAACTACTGAATCCAAGAAATATTATCAAAGCTAAGATCTATACCACCATCCTTGAGTTGAACGTAAATGTCATCCTCATCTTCATGGTCATGCAATACCTTTCCTCGCAAGATAAGCTTCAAATTCTCTACCGGTAAATGATTCTTTCCAGCTATTAGTTTCCTCAAATCCAAAACCTAATTTGGATAAAATAATATAGAACATCATAATAATTTGTGATGGTACTATAAACAATTGCATTGTTGTCTCATCACTATGCAAATATGCTCCATCGAAAACGAAATAGGTGAAGCAAACAAATCTATAATAATACAATCAGATAATATGTCAGCTATACAGACCCAATGGTCAAAATACACCCAAGAACTTAAAATACATAAAAGATGCTTGAAAAGTTGCGGTTAATTCTACCAGTACATACATCTCAGAATGCATTTCAAATTTCAATTTCCTGCAACATGTATATAACCATAATGCCTAACTTGTTTAACATCAAGATATAACATAAACAAAGGCTTACATTGTTCAGGCATGGAAATTAGACTTATCAAATTGGCAAACAAATTTAACTCCCTCAATCTTATCGTCTCCATGATGCTTTACATTGAATATTGCAATTTCGTTGTGAACAAGAAGGACATACTTAGATTAATTCAACAAGATCACAGCTATAACACCATGGAAAAAGAATCGAAACAGCAAATTAATAGAACGAAAACGTACTCTGATGGAAGAAGGGACTTGGAGGCGAGATGGGCGAGCAGGGCCAACGGTTTTGAGAGTAATTTCCACCATCTTTTCATGTTTTCCATTGGTCTCCTCTGCAATCTCTTCCATTCTCATACCATTATCCAATCTCTGATGGGTATATATGAATTTACTTTCTTTTGTTAATCTGCAGGGAAAAAGAATCAAGGACCCAAATCTTCTTTATGGCTTCAAAGTCTAAAGCTAAAACCTTTTTCTTGATGGTTTTCTCAAAGTCCTCACCTTGGGAGTCTTCTCGGCTGAAAGCTTGCAAGTTGAAACTTTCCCAAATGCTAGATCTTCCCCACGAGAGTTGACCCACCCGACTTCAAAACGGGTCTCCGAACCCGTGTTATAAAAACAAGTAAAAAAAACTCATCTTTTTTTAATTAACTAGCTAATTACCCTGAATAATTATTAATTTATTATTAAATATACTAATTAAGTGGTATTTTTTACTCAAAATCCCAAGGGTCAAATGATTTTCATTTGTTTTTTTTTTTGGCACAATTTTCATTTGCTTTTTATTTCTCCTTATCAGACACAAGGCATTTGCATTTGCATAGAACACGTTTAAATTAGTGACAGTAAAAAACAGGAGGACAAGAAAAATGGTCACATGAAAAGGAAAAGGAGGCAACATGTCTTGGTAAGTCAGGGCTAAGGATGAGGCTTTCGTTGCCCACCATTCATACAAGATAAAAAACAGCCAGAAACCATACATTCATACACTAATAATAACTTCTCTCTATTTCATTTCCAACCCTCATTGATTTGCAGCCAACCAAAAAGGCAAAGGCATGGCACTGAGAATGTGGGCTTCTTCCACTGCCAATGCACTCAAAATCTCTTGTGCCTCCAAAGCTCACCTTTCCCCTGCATTTTCCCTCTCCAGATGCTTTTCCACTGGTAACTTCATACACCCTTTTTCTTCCACTTTTTTGTTTTCATTTATGGATTTTAAGGATTGTAATTTGTGTAAAAACTTGTTGGGTTTTGCAGTTTTGGATGGGTTGAAATATGCAGACTCCCATGAATGGGTGAAGCATGAAGGTTCAGTTGCTACCATTGGCATCACTGACCATGCTCAGGTTTTCATTCCCCTTCTTTCTTCCCTTTATGAATTGAAAGATGCATGTTGAAATTTAGTGGTAAATTTATTTGAATTCAATTTCTTTATCAAGTTGCCTTTGGAAAGTGAAATTTCTGCAATGGCTAGCTTATGTTGTGGTCACATGCTGACTTCAAAATAAGTTGCTCATAACCTTGTTGTGTTTTGCTTGGTTTTTCTGAATTCTCTGGCTTAAGTATTAGTCAAAGCTCTATAAAGATACAATTACAGAGTTGGATTTGAGGAATATGTTCATAACAATAACAACCCATTTCTTTGACTGAAATGAAATGTTACCTTTAGCCTTCATTTCTTATTCCCTTGAATGGCAAAATATAAACAAATATTAATGGATGATATGTGGCATTTATAGGACCATCTAGGAGAAGTAGTGTTCGTGGAGCTGCCAGAAGCAGGTGGTTCAGTCAGCAAAGGCAAAGGCTTTGGAGCAGTGGAAAGTGTTAAAGCAACGAGTGATGTCAATTCCCCAATCTCTGGTGAAGTCGTTGAAGTTAATTCCAAGCTCACTGAAACTCCTGGCTTGGTAATTCATTCATTCTCAAATTCCCTCATTCAACAGCAATTGCTTTTCTTGCAACAGAAGTTTTAACATGTTTTGCTGTTGCAGATCAATTCAAGCCCATATGAAGATGGATGGATGATCAAGGTGAAGCCAAGCAGTCCATCAGAATTAGAATCCCTGATGGGTCCAAAGGAATACACCAAATTCTGCGAGGAAGAAGATGCTGCCCACTAGACACTTCATTTTGTACCATAATTTCACCTTTCTGTAATGAAACTAATTATGGTTCTTTTTTATCTGTGTTTGATCATTTTCACAGGACATTAAGCTTCAACTTTGCAAACAAGTTCTTTTTTACCTGAATGTTCTGTTTTCCATAAAAATTGCAATTAAGCCAGAGAAGCTATTTGTAGGGCATACACAAAATGGGCCTCCAAGACTACTTAGTTGAAAGCAATGTCCTACCACAATTACAAGAAATCCGACAGGAAATTAATGTCTATAGACGATAGCCATTAATATTATAGTATTATTCAAGTTCATGGGTGAGATTCATTGACGTAAAATAAACTTAATATAGTTAAGCAAGATGCAGAACTTGATTATATTTACAAGGCAAATACACAATTGGGCCTCCAGGATTAATTTGTTCAAGTCTGCAAATAGGATAATAATTAGAACAAATTTCCAAAATCTCCAAAAGTCAAAGTTATTAATTAGGAGAACTGAAATGTTTAGCTGTAATATAGAAAATAGCCATATATATACTCACTTGTAGGTAAGGAGAAAATAGTGAAGAAATATGGAGATCTGAAGCTTGGCAAAGTCTGCTCCAGGGCAAATTCTGCTTCCTCCTCTAAAGGATAGAAACGATCCTACTTTGAGTTTCTGGGCAATTGCAATTTAGATGTTATCTCCAAAGTTATCACAAGAAAATGAGTTCCATATAACATTACTTACATCCCATCTTGAAGGAAAAAGTCTTTTGAATTCATAAGTTTCAGGGTCCATATGGACAACCCTTGTCCAAACTAGCACCTTCCATCCTTTGGTTATGAAATAATCTGCAAAATATGTGTTTTCCATCCTTTAGACTGTCATTACTTTGCCTAAAAAATGAAAGAAAACATACCAAGTTCATAGATACTGACTAATTAATTAATGGAATATATGTGGACAAACCAACTTATTTCACTAACCAATTGATGTTAATATCATCTCGTGCCACTCGAAAAATGGAAAATGCTGGATTACAGTACTTTCTCAATGTCTCATCAATCACCTAAATTACACAGAATGTCAAAACTTAGGTAATCCATGACATGGTGAAATTAAGAACAAGGGCTTGAATTATTTTACTTTGGAGAGATATTCCATTTGTCTGATATCCGAAAGGTTCAACCCCTTTTGTGTAGATGCTCTTCTCATTAATATTTCCTCTTGCTCTTCCTAGGAAGCACCAAATTAGCTAAATTAAGCAATGAAATCATGAATCAAATGAACTAACAATACCCAAAGATTACAATCTTACCGTAGCTTTCTGCAACATTTCTGGATGATCATGGTGGTAGATGGTAGACCAGGTTGCTGCATTTGCTAGGCTTCCATAGCCAGCGGCCAAGAATGTTATTAGTAAAACAGATATATCATTATTGCTAAGCCTATCGCCTTTCTCATCTTCAATTTCCATAAGTAGATCGATGGTGCCTCTCCTTTCATTAGGATCAACACGTTTATTCATTGCCCTTCTTTCATCTAGCACATCATGGAAGATCTTTACCAACATTTTACTTGCCTGATGCATCCAAATTAGTTCCATAATTAAGTTTCTTATTATTAATTTAGTAAATAAACTTAGGAAGGTATCTTGTTTTAGGCTTGTAATTGAAGAAAATTTACCTTGAGAGCTTTATGAAATGTAAAATCTGGAATATTAATGCAGGCAGAAGAAAATAATCCATTGTGGAAGTCACTATGATGCTTGTCCAATGATCGAGGAATGGAATCAGAACCCTGTCCCATGAATATATGTGTAAAGACCTTGAACTTTACCTTCGATCCATCTCTTTCAAGAATTCAATTGGCCTCTTCATGCTGCTCCATTCTTCCAAAGAATTCATCACAATGTTCTCCATATATCCAATATACATGGCTAATGCTTCATGGCCATTGATTAGAGCTGTCGTTAGCTTGCGCAAACGCCTGTGTTCTGAACTCCAAACACTGTGAAACGATTTGCTTCCTGTTAACTTCCTTGTTGATGCAAGGTAACCAGGAGCAAATCTTTCATTTGTCAGGACTTTCTTAAGTCGTGTAGGACACTATCCTAAAGGATAATTTCCGGCTATTAATTTGACTCGGTTATCCCTATGATTAAACAAGCTCTTCCCGGAGGATACAGGAACCACAAGAACGAACTCAGCAAAAGAAGAAAGGAGAGAATTCAGAAAGAAACTTTTCTGAATAGGTGTATTGATATGGAATGAGAGGAGGCTATTTATAGGAGAGGAAAAGAGGAGTTACAATGTGATTTATTAGGAGACAAGAAATTAAGAACATTCAAGTAAAAACGTTTCAGTAACATTTAAGTTTGAAAACTGTTACAACATTTAAATGGTGGAAAATGCTTCTTGTATTTTGACAATGTGGGTACTTGCCTTTTGAAATATTAGGACATATCTCATACTATATGTCCAACACAAACTATGATGCTTGGACTTCCAAACAAGTTGGATTTGTAAATTCCTGTTTTACCATACCTTTGAACCAAGTTGTTGATGAAAGATTCAGGGTCTTTGGATCTAAATGCTTTGAGAAATGACAACATATTGCCTAAAATAGGCCATCCCATGTCACCTGGTGGAAGAGATCTATGCTTCTTTTTCTCCTAATCTGATGACATAGTACCACTCATTTACTTTCCTAAGAAAACCAAATAGGAAAACATAAGTTACCAATCCAACCACAATTGCAAGAATCAAAGCCTGGAAATCTAAACCCATTAGTGTATCTCTTGTTGTAATTTACCGAGGTATAGTAAAGGAGAATGAAGAGGAAAATGAGGAAATAGTGCTCCTTTACTATACCTCGGTAAATTAAACAAGCTCTCACTAAATGATGGACTGCAATACACACTTGCTTACCCACTTTCTAGGACACCTAGCACCTATATACATACTTGTTGAGACCGACTTGAATTCTTCTAGTATGCAAATGCAGGTGTAAAACATGCAAAGATTTAAAACATGCAACACAACAAGTATACAATACAATTTCCTATGAAAGCCTTCCAAAGGAAACATCATCACTGCATTGTTGAGAAATGCTAAACAAGTATACAATACAATTTCCTATGTGAAATTTGTATGAAAGTATACAATACAATTTCCTATGAAAGCCTTTCAAAGGAAACATCATCACTGCATTGTTGAGAAATGCTAAACAAGTATAAAATACAATTTTCTATGTGAGATTTGCTTTTTCACTCCTCAATCTTGTATGTTATTTTGCCTTTTATCACTGCTCAATCTTTTATGTTATATTTTTTGAGAAATTATCATGAGATGCAATGGAAAAATAAAAAAACCCTGTAAATGTATTAATAATTCAAGATTATTACATGATTGAGATGTATAATAATGAGTATAATATTGCCAATTAAGTGTAATAAAATTTTTCCCCTCTTTTAACCTTTAGAGTTTCTTTTACTTTTTCTTTCCTCTCCTTCACATCTCTGCTCCGCCATTAGGAGCACCGTCTAGTTGCCTTTTGCTAATCGATTTGGCTCACTCAAACCCTTGGCAAGATCAGCGCTAGGCAGACTCAAATCTAGTCTTGACAGGCCAAGCGGGCTATAGAAAGTGATTAAAATCACACAGAACAAACGGGAAGGAAATAGCAAGGGAAAGGAAATACGGAGGAAGGAAAAGGAAGTCACATACATTTCCTCGAAAGAAAGAAATTAGGAAGAAAGTATCAAATCAATTCTTTCCCTTGGTTGGTATTGATGAGAAATGAGAGAGAAAGAAACTTTATTCTCCCTTTACAAAATGACTACTTTATCTCAATTTCTTTTTTGGTTAATATTTATGTCAAACTTGATTAATTAAATGCTATTGGTTAAAGTGTAAGAGTTAAGTTTAAGTTGCCAAACTTGATTAATTGCTTTATATCCAAATCTATTAAAGTGTTTTCTTTTACTAACCACAAGGTATCTCAGACTACTAATTAAGAAAAAGTATCGAAGACTACTTTTGAAAGCTATGTTCTTCTACCACATACAATAAATCCGACAGTAAATTAATGTCATCACATTCCATCTATCTCTCTCTTGCTTGTGTTAAAATAATGCAAAAGAGAAAATACCAAAACAGAAATCGAAGAAATCTTATTCAGAAACCACTAAAAAACTGAGTACAATACTGGCCTTTTATACTAGAACTAGAACTAGAATAACTTAAGGCCAAAGAAATCTAAATCAACTTAATCTAGGAAATAGAATCTAGGAAAATATACAAATACTAAATTATTTTAACAGTTTATCACTTAGATACAGTCTGGGAATAGCTATAGCCGATAGCCATTATTATTCAAGTTGATGGGTGATATTCATTGACGTCAAATACACTTAATATAGTTCAGGGAGAAGGAAGATGCATTGATGGTTGGAGCTTGATTATATTTGCAAGGCAATTATCTGCAGGATTAATTTGTTCCAGTCTGCAAAGAGGATAAAAGAAGAAAATTAATTTCCATTAATAAGTCAGTTTTTAATGAGCTCATAATCATGGATAGCTGTAATATAGCAGAAACCATATACTCACTTGTAGTTAAGGAGAAAATAGTGAAGAAATATGGAGATCTGAAGCTTGGCAAAGTCTGCTCCAGGGCAAATTCTGCTTCCTCCTCCAAAGGGTAGAAACGATCCTGCTTTGAGTTTCTGATTCTGCCATATATATATATGCAGAGATTAAAGGTCCTATCTCCAAAGTTATCACAAGAAAATGTGTTCCATATAGCATTACTTACATCCCATCTTGAAGGAAGAAAGTCTTTTGGATTCACATAAGTTTCAGGGTCCATATGAACAGCCCTTGTCCAAACTAGCACCTTCCATCCTTTCGGTATGAAATAATCTGCAAACATATGGTTTTCCTTTTAATTAGACTGTCATTACTTTGTCTATAGTTTTGAGGGAAGGGTCACAAATGATAGAAAACACACCAAGTTGATAGATATTGACTAATTAAGAGAATATATGGCTAAACCAATACGTATTTCACTAACCATTGAAGTTAATATCATCTTGTGCCACTCGGAAAATGGGAAATGGTAGACTATTCTTTCTCAATGTCTCATCAATCACCTAAAGTACACAGAATGTCAAAACTTAGGTAAATCCAAGGTAAATCACCTAAACTTAGGGCTTGAATTATTTTACCTTTGAGAGATATTCCATTTGTCTGATATCCGAAAAGTTCAACCCCTTTTGTGTAGATGGTCTTCTCTTTGATATTCCCTCTTGCTCTTCCTAGGAAGCAATGTTTTAAGCCAAATTAAGCAATGATATTATGATACAAATGAACTAACAATACCCAAAGATTATACTATCTTATACCCTAGCTTTCTTCAACATTTCAGGATGGTCATGTAGATAGATGGTAGACCAGGCTGCTGCACTTGCTACACTTCCATAGCCAGCTGCCAAGAACATTAGTAGCAAATCTGATATATCATTATCGCTAAGCCTATCACCTTTCTCATCTTCAATTTCCATAAGTAGATCGATGGTGCCTCTCCTTTCATTTAGATCAACTCGTTTAATCATTGTCCTTCTTTCATCTAGCGCATCATGGATGATCTTTACCAGCATTTTCCTTGCCTGCATGCATGCATGCATGCAAAGTTTCATAAATCTCTAATTATTTAGTAAATAAAATTAGGAAGGGTATCTTGTTTTAGGCTTGTAATTGAAGAAAATTCACCTTGAGAGCTTTATAAAATGTAAAACCAGGAATATTAATGCAACTGGCAGCAGATGATGATCCCTTGTGGAAGTTACTACCATACTTGTCCATTGATTGATGAATGGATTCAGAACCCGGTCCCATGAATACATATGTAAAGACCTTTACAGTTACCTTCTCCATCTCTTTCAAGAATTCAATTGGCTTCTTGCTGCTCCATTCTTCCAAATACTTCATCACAATCTCCTCAATATATCCAATATACATGGCTAATGCTTCATTTCCATTGATGGGAGCTGTCGTTAGCTTGCGCAAACGCCTGTGTTCTGATTTCGAAACACTGTGAAACGACTTGCTTCCTGTTAACTTCCTTGCTGCTGCAGAGTAATTAGGAGCAATTCTTTCATCTGTTAGGGCTTTCTTACATGTTTCCGGACAACAAACAATGGTGCTTGGACATCCATATAAGTGGGATTTGTAAATTCCAGTTTTACCATACCTTTGAACCAAGTTGTTGATGAAAGTTTCAGGGTCTTTGGATCTAAATGCTTTGCGAAAAGACAACATGTTGCCTAAAATAGGCCATCCCATGTCACCTGGTGGAAGAGAATGTTTCTTTTCTCCTAATCTGATAAAAACATAGTACCACTCATTTACTTTCCTAAGAAAACCAAATAGGAAAGCATAAGTTACCAATCCAACCAGAACTGCAAGAATCAAAGGCTCCATTAGGATTTGTAACATAAACATCAAGAAGATGAACTGGAAAATGGAAGAGAAAGAGTAGAGACAACAACCGTGTGTATGCATGCCCTGTACGTAATTTCATTCATATATATATATATATTCATTTGAATTTGAACTAGGACAGGTGTAAAACAAGCAAAGATTCTAAAACATGCAACACAACAAGTATACAATACAATTTCCTATGAAAGCCTTTGAAAAGGAAACATCATCACTGCATTGTTCAGGAATGCTAGGGAATCTCTGTCAAACACTCTCTTTTAGAAACTCTATTCATTAAGTCACACCACCTCACCCTTTTTCACTCAAAACCGGCAACCTATTTTGCCTTTTATCACTCCTAAATCTTATTGTTTTGAGTTTTTATCAATGAAATTTACAGTATTTAACTATTTATCTTCAGATAAAAAATTGGAGTAATATATACCAAATGTTGTAAGAGTGACCTTTTTCCAAATGCTTTAAAAAACTAATTTGAGAGAAATAAAAGTTAAATTTTGATTAGGAGGACAGCTAAAGAATTCGGTCTTTATTAGAGAAATAGAAAAACCATTGAAATTAAAATTTATTGTATAATAATTGACCAGCTTGTTACATCTTTCTTAGCCGATTAAAACAAAGGGACAAAGTTTAGCCGATTTATCCACAAGCGTCCAATGACTAAAACAGGGCAGCCCTGCCATCCTCCTTACAAATTAAAAATGAAAGAAATGCGCTTTGTTAAAGTTTAGAATTAGTCACTTTGATCAATTGACATTTGATAGTAGTTTTTGGGGAAATTGCTATTGCTCGGAGCACGTATTGGCAAGTCTAGTATCTCAAACGATAGGACATATTGATAGAAAATAAACAAACATCACAAACTTTAGTACAGAAATATACTATATATTATTCATAGCCATACAGAAAATGGAGTAAAACTTAATGTTACAACCCAGCTCCTGGCAAAACATGAGAATTGAAAGATAAGGAAATTGGTGGAATGTTTGATTTTGATACAAGAGGATAAATCAATGGAGCTTTATGATTTTCGCACGAAATTTGTCTACCGGGTCTGGTGAAGGTAAGTAGTTAAGTGGTCCTCCTGGGTTCAGTCGTTCAAGCATGCATTTTTGCAAAAAAGCAAAATACTTGTCCTAAGAAACTGGATTATCCATTTAAATTGTAGTGATAGTAAAGAGAAATCAAGCTAAACTCACTTATAGTTGAGGAGCAAATAATGAAGGAAAATGGAAATTTCAATTTTGTCCAAATCAGCTCCAGGGCATGACCTGCTTCCTGCTCCAAAGGGTTGGAAACTTCCTGCTTTGGGGTTAAGATCCTGAAAACAAATAATTTCAGAATTATTCCAGTTTTTCACTCTGTTAGTAATTGGAAAATATATTCCTTGTAATTACTTTGGATTGAACTCTTTGGGATTGGAATAAATTTCAGGATCCATGTGAACAGCACTTGCCCAGACCAATACTTTCCATCCTTTTGGTACTAAGAAACCTGGACGAAACAGGAATGTTATTAATTTGGTCTAAAAAGCTGTTAGATTATATTAGTTAAGTTTGTTATTTGTATGGTTCAGATTTAATTAGTATGATTAGTTTAGCAGTTATACTTAAGTTAGTTAACCATACTGTATCAACTTGTATATAAACGGAATATTCAGAATTAATGAAATACACTTTTTGCTCCTTTCATTAATCTTTCTATCATGGTATCAGATGAGAATTTTCTTTTCCGCATTTTCTTTTAGTTTTTTTTTCTTATATTTTCTTTCTGTTTGCTTTTTCTCGCTAGCCAAACAGACTTCTTTGACTGCTATCAGTCTTCTTTCTTCTATTTCGTTTCATCTATGGCGAATCCATGGGCTTCTAATTCCAGGCCAGAGCAGAATTCTCCTTATTTTCTTGCTGCGAATGAATCACCAACATTAGCTTTGGTTTCTTCTGTCTTGGATGGCAACAATTATCATCAGTGGCGCAGGGCCATGTCAGTGGCGCTTATGTCCAAGAACAAGCTGCAATTCGTTGATGGCACAATCCCTATTCCTGCTGTTACAGATGCTACTTATTCCAATTGGCAGAGATGCAATAATATGGTCACTTCTTGGATCATACACTCTGTTTCTTCCCAGATTGCGCAATCCATTATCTGGATTGATTCTGCAAAAGAAATTTGGTCTGATCTTCAATCTCACTTTGCCCAAGGAAATTACTTTAGGGTTCTTGAATTGCAAGCTGAGTTGTTCAACATTAGTCAAGGATCGATGAATGTTCAGCAGTATTTTACAAAAATAAAGATTCTTTGGGATGAGTTGCTAATTTTGAAGCCTTTACCTACCTGTTCTTGTGTTAATCCTTGTGCTTGTAATCCATTCAAGAAGTTCAGAGAGTTTTATAAACATGACTATGTTCTTATCTTCTTGAAGGGTCTTAATGATTCCTTTGAGACAGTT
>AWWV01010776.1:0-41691 GCA_001974805.1 Corchorus capsularis
GCTGAGATATTTAAAAGGGACTGTTGGTCAGGGTTTGTTTCTTTTCATGCTATGAATGATTTAAAATTACAGGCTTTTTCTGACAGTGATTGGGGGACTTGCCTTGATACAAGGAAATCTATTACAAGATTTTGCATTTTGCTTGGGGGATCTTTAATCTCATGGAAAAGTAAGAAACAAAATACCGTGAGTAGAAGTTCCACTGAGGCAGAGTACAGGGCACTAGCAACTACTACTTGCGAATTACAATGGTTGCAATATCTTTTGGCTGATCTACAAGTTCATGTAAAATTGCCAATTCCATTGTTTTGTGACAATCAATCAGCTATTTATCTTGGCCAAAATCCTGTCTTTCATGAAAGGACTAAACACATAGAGTTGGATTGCCATGTTGTGAGGAATAAGATTCAAGAAGGACTAATTGTTTTGCTGCCTGTTGTTTCCAGAAACCAACTTGCAGATTGCTTCACTAAAGGTCTCTCTACAACAAGGTTTCTTTCTTCTTTCAGCAAACTTGGTGTTTTGAATATCTACACACCAGTTTGAGGGGGGATGTTAGATTATATTAGTTAAGTTTGTTATTTGTATGGTTCAGATTTAATTAGTATGATTAGTTTAGCAGTTATGCTTAAGTTAGTTAACCATACTGTATCAACTTGTATATAAACATAATATTCAGAATTAATGAAATACACTTTTTGCTCCTTTCATTAATCTTTCTATCAAAAGCTTCTAAGTTTAGGCATATATAGAGCATGATGAATATTATGTATCATATATATATACACGGTGAGAGAGACTAACCATTTAATTCTCTATCTTGTTTTGCCTCTCGAAAAAGTGCAAAAGTATTGGTTCGTATCCTTAGTGTCTCATCAATCACCTATGGAGTTCATATTGTTTGTTGGATATATACTTTGAAACTATATATTGAAGACAACGTGTTTCCAATTAAAGGCAATCCCATGTCACCTGGAGGCAGTGAGCTCTGCTTTTTCCCCAACTTTTTCACATAGTACCATTCTACCACTTTCCCAATGAAACCAGTGAATACCAACATATATGTCATTGTCCCTACACTTACAGCTCCTAGCAACATATTGTACTTGTACATGTAGGAGCAAAAACTTTGAAATTGATTGAGAGGAGAAAAATACCAAACACAAGAAAAACTTTTATTGAATTGAAAAACTCAACTCAACAAGAACAAGAATAATTTTGATGGAGACTCCAACAGACAAACACGGGTTTCACCAGAGGCATCTTTGGGCAAATTCTCAAGCCTCACCTAACTTTGAACTCTTTGAGCACCTAAAACCCTAGATATAACTCACTATTTATACTAGAAAATACTAAAACCCTAATGGACCCACTAAATAAAATAGCTCTTAATTAAAATATTAAACCCAACTAAATAATAAAATACCCAAAATATTATTGGACTTGGTTTAAGCCCAACATAGCCTCCCTTAAACCAAACTCTTCATGATCAATGAATCAATGCCATCAATCGCCAGAATCTTCAATGCAATTGTCGTTGCTGTAGTCAAATCATGCAGCATCTTCTTCTTATAGTTAAATCGGATCTTCATCTTCACACGAGGAACTGTTTCATCTTCAAACTTGTCAAACTGTTTCTTAGTCTCAAAGAATTGATCTATGATCACCCATTCATCATGAAAGAAATTAGCACCAAATTCTTTCATGTTAGTCCCTTCACCAAAAAATTCCATACCAACATATTCAAAGCTAAAAAAATTCCCAGTTCCCAAAAAATCAACAATTTCTGTTTCAACCTGATCCAAACAGAAAGTTTCAACCAACATATCATCAAATAAATTTTCTTCTTGATCTACATGTGCAATTGTGTCAACCATACTATCTTCAAAAACTGTTTTTGAAAATAACCCATCAATATCAATTTTTTACAATCTAAAATTTTCAGTAGAAAATTTTGCATACAAACCAGAATTCCACAAACCTTCAAAGTCAATTTTTGACAATCTCAAGACTTTAGCAAAAAAATTTGCATCAAAACTAGAATTCCACAAACCAAGATCTTCGACCTCGATTTTCTATAATCGAGAGATTTCATCATCAAATATCTTTTCCTTCCCATCAACAAATTTTTCATCCATATCACAAGTTTGATCAGAATAGTTTTGAATCAAAATATCCTAGGCCTCTTTTGAGGACTTCGCATTATAAATCTCATCAAAAACTGACAATCCAACACTCACATTCATTCGATATAAAGGTAAGAGCCAAACGATCTTTATAACGAAAACTTACCAATTCTTCTTTCTGCGCATCTGTCAAAGAATCCATATCAGCTGGTATAACAAATCCCTTCTCAACAACATCCCAACGATCTGCTTTCAAATAATTCTGCATCATAGCAGCCCATTCTTGAAACGAAGTTTTCCCATCAAAGTTGATGGAGATTCCCTGCACAAACTGCATCTATAATTTTCTTTTCTATTCTCCTCCCCAATCAAAACTTTCACACCACCCAGGATGTAACCTTGGCTCTTGATACCAATTATAGAAGCAAAAACTTTGAAATTGATTGAGAGGAGAAAAATACCAAACACTCAAAAACTTTTTTTTAATTTGAAAAACTTAACTTAACAGGAACAATAACAATTTTAATGGAGGCTCTAAAACACAAACACAATTTTCTTAACCAACCCTAACTGGGGGCATCCTTTTGGGCAAATTCCCAAGCCTCACACACAATCTTTCAACACATAACTTTTTTTTGAGTCTCACCTGAAACCCTAAACATAAGATCCTATTTATACTAGAAAATACTAAAACCCTTAATGAACCCACTAAATAAAATAACTCTTAATTAAAATATTAAACCCAACTAAATAACAAAATACCCAAAATATTATTGGGTTTGGTTTAAACCCAACAGTACACCATAAATCTAGCTCCATTTTCAATTTCCCACTTCATCATCCTTTTTTTTTTAGATTGTCTCTTTTATATGCAAGTTCTTGTATTTATAGTTGCATCATTATTTAATTTAAAGAAACAGTAGTTGCATTAAATATTTATTTACCAAAAAAGTCATTGCATTAAATCCATGGGCCATCTCTTAAATAATGACATAGTATTACTTCCTCCAATTCAAAATAAGTGAAACACTAGAAATATTACACAGACCAAGGTAATGATTAGTTAATTTTAAATTTAGTAAAAATTCACTTAAAATGACATAATTACCCTTCTAAAACTTTTTATAAACAATTAATTAATAAATCTTCTCTCCCTCCCAACTTTCCAAGACCACTTATAAATTCAACCACTTTAATTAACACTTAAGGGTATATATGGAAAAAATAATAAAATTACATTAGTTTTCTAATTGTTTCACTTATTTTGAAAGACTGCAAAAGTTGAAATGTTTCATTTATTTTGAATATGAGGGAGTATATATATACTATATATTATTTTTGTCCCCTATGAAAATTACTAACATGCCCTTTCAACTTTTAATCTGGTGCCACCTTATCATCCCATTTTGGTAATTTCTCACATCTAACATATTAATTTAAAACCCCTTCTTAACCATCCATTATACTATATCTAATTAATAGCTAATTAATATCTAATTAATAGTTAATTAATAATGAATATAAATTCAATGTGATTAAAAGGGAATAATAGCTAATTAATACCTAATTATTCCCCTTCATCCTCATTTTTTTGATTACACAAGAAGATTAGAAAAAAAAATGATTAAAAAGGAATTATGCTTCTCAATATTCAAGCCTACCGATGACATTAGCCTACATACCTATTATTCCCCTTCATCCTCATTTTTTTGATTAGACAAGAAGATTATAAAAAAGATGATTAAAAGGAAAAACGATACAATCGTTTTTCCTACTCAACTTTCATTCATTTTAAGTGTTGAATGATATTTTATTTTAAATAAATAATTAACAATCATTCCATTACATATACAATTTGATAAGAACCATCATTCTTATCTTTGGACTTTTATATAACCATCATATAGAAAAGACCAACAAAACCATATTTGATTCAAGGATTGAATGATATTTTATTTTAAGTAAATAATTAACAATCATTCCATTACATATACAATTTGATGGCTAAAGCTATTCAAATTTATAATTAACCTATCAAAAACTAAAATCCAAGAGCTCATTGGATACTCAGAGTCATAAGATCATTAGAGGTAGCCGTAGCATACCATACCATATTTCATAAGAACCATAATTCTTATCATTGGACTTTTATATAACCATCATTCTAATTGTTTTACTGATTTCCAAATGCTAAAAGAGCAAGAGCTAAAAATATGACATGATTGTCGAATGAAGTAAGACTAGATAAGAAATAAACTATATTTATGTATTAAATATAGAAAAGACCAACAAAACCATATTTGATTCAAGGATGAATTGCACGGAGAGTAAAAAAAATAAAAAAAAAAAATAAAAAGACGCCTGACGCGCCAGCGCGGGCTACCCATCTCGTAGTAAATTAATTTCGTGGTGGCATAACAAAATTAAGAATTTTTCTAACGGGTGCAATTAAGCCAATCATTGCAATTCAATATCTTCTCACTTTTTTGGGTTTTGACACGAGTGCTTAAGATTTTAAATTTTTGTGTAATAGTAGTTAAGTACAGTAATACCCTTAAGTATTTGTTTATGTGTAATCTTTAAGAAAACATTACACATGAAAATATTTTTTTATAACACCAACTATAAAAATATTTTATTTTATTAAGGGTAAATCTTAATTAAATTTTAAGACCCATATGATAGGGTTTTAGAAAAAATAAGTTTAAACACTTCTATACCTTACTAATAAAGTTATCCCTAAACTGCTGTATACTCAGCATTTGACATTGTTGTATACTCAATATTTGGCTCTTCTCCTGTTGACATTTGTACAATTTTTATTAGTCGTGTAATTGTTTTTCACACACGATCTACTTGGGTAAATTAAAATAGAAAAGATTTTTACTGAATTAATTTTTTTGGCCAGAATTATACTGAATTAATGACTCCCTGTTTTTATTTAAGGTTTTATCACATCTCAAAATTAAATATAAATGAAACTAACATATCTCCTTCGTAATTGGAATTAAAAAAAAATCTGACGCGAATGCGCAGAAATAATAAGTTTTATCCCAATTCTCATAAGATATTTGGACATATAAAAAATTATTCTGATTATAATGAGATTTAATTGTACCCCTAAAAAAATTATTTCCCTTAATGTCTACAATTATCTTATCAATCCATGCATGTTCTTATTATTTATTATAAAGATTAATATTTGATGCAGTGGCAGTGTATGATAAAAATCTTTAGACCCTTCCTAATAAATTTCATTAACTTTGTCTAATAAATTTTTGGATTAATATTTGATGCACTGATAGTGTATCAGACTATGAGATCATGACACCTCATTAATATATAGAATAAAAATCTTTAGACCCTTCCTAATAAATTTCATTAACTTTGTCTAATAAATTTTTTATTTTCAGTTTCCTTTTCCACACCCTTCTCTCCCTTTCCTCTCCCACCCCTTGTTTTATAATTTGTTTTTCTGCGGCCACCGTCCGACCACAACAGCTCGTCTCCAAACAATTTCCGAAACGATTCTTTGTTAATTATTTGGGGAAAACATTATTGATGAACTTTGCTTTTCCGAAAATAAATTGATATATTTTAAGTCTATATATATCAAAGTGTAAGAGAAAATTTGTTAAATGGTTTTAGTCTTTTATAATAATCCCCTTACAAATGGATTCTTTTTGCCCATATTCATTCCCTGGGTAATCTCTGTTAAAATTCATTTAATTTGACATTTACATACAGTATATTAATGTTGGAATCAGTGGCGGATCTATAAAATTTTTTCAAGGTAGGCACAATATATTCTATGCATAAATTTAAAAACAACTTTTGTTTCTAATAGTTTAGTGGTTATGATTCAAAGATATTTTGACAAGTTAATCAATTGAGGGTGAACATCTAGGACCAAATAAGAGTGAACACCATGTAAAATTACATACAAAATATTAAGAAATGAACATTTTGATGAGTTAATTAATTGAGGGTGGACATCTAGGACCATATAAGGAATATTAAGAAATTATGAGATTTAATTCTATGCACGTGCCCACCCTCAACTATACATACATCCGCCCCTGGTTGGAGTCCTCTCATGGCAATCTTTGCTTAAAATAGCAAAGCTATACATGAACAACGAATCTGGCTAAAAAAGATATATGAACAACGAATACCAGGCGACTGAGCAAAGCTATGAACAACGATGAAAATAAATCACCCATAGCCATGGATCCATTGATTGCCGTATAAAAGTTAAAGAGAAGAAACTTAACGAAAAAGTAAGAAATTACTATTTATATTTAAAATAAGAGTGGAGTTATTACAATTTATTGAAAAAGGCCTAAAATATTTTAATTTTCCTTATTAATGAGGTGTCACCATACTGTGGCCTGACAGAGTATGAAAGCTATACACTGTCAAGTGTATCGAATATAAACCCATTTATTAATCAATCAATAAACGTCTCATCAAATATCTTATCAATCAATGCATGTTATTATTATCCTATTATCCATCAATATAAATGTCTCATCAACTATCCTATCAATCTAAGTATGTTATTATTATCTTATTAATCGATCAAAATAAATAGTTTCATCTTAACATGACAAGAAAAGTCAAATTGCATCTACTCTTCTTTTTTTATATGAATTATCTTATCAATCCATGCATGTTATTATTATCCTATTAATTTATTTATTGTGATACAAATGTCTCATCAACTATCTTATCAATCCATGCATGATATATCTGTTGTATAAAAATTTCCTGCAGAAAATAGTTAGTATATAAATCAAAAATTGATCACAACCTGAGTCACCGGTTAGACTGCTCTTAAAGAGTATTTCCAGCCTTCTGATGGTGCAGGAAGTTGTTTGCTGGTTACTCTCATGATAAAACAGGTCATCTGCTCAACTTGCACCTAGTTAGCAGGATCTCAGGAACAAGAAGAGAATAATCACAGCAGCAAGAGGAAGAGAGGAGAGAAAGAAAAACTGATTTGAGGTGTGTTTTTCAAGTCTAGTAAGATAGGGTATTTATAGGAAGAGAGTGGGAGGTAGTTCCTATTTTTATGCTGAAAATATGGGATAGAGGGTAGCATGAAAATCTCAATAATTAAGCTTGAAATCTGCAAAATCATATTGTTAGCGTTAGTGCCATAATATTAGGGAGATCATGTTTAACAGATTTTTTGACTTGGTAAGCAAGATGAAATCTGATTTGATTTTAAGCTTATAACGTCTTTTGAAATATACTGAAATATTTCCAACAATATCTTAATAATAAATCGATACAAACATCTCATGTTAACGAGAAAGGAAAAGTCAAATTGCATTCACTCTTCTCTCTCTCACTTTTTTTTATATAAATTATCTTATCAATCCATGCATGTGAAAAATTAATCTATTTTTGTTATTTTTGAATCAAAAGCAACCGACACGTTTATATATGTTATGTGTTAAATAGATCAACACAGAAGGTACTTTGAAACCAAATACTATAGTACCATTATTGAAAATATTAATTAAGAAGTGACTTAATAAAATCATTGAGGCCAATTACCCGCACAATAATAAAATTTTGTTTGTGGTATCTTTGTATGAAAACTCCTCCACGATAGTAAATGTCTCATCAACTATCTTATCAATCAATGCATGTTATTATAATCTTATCAATCAATCGATATAAACATCTCATGTTAACGAGAAAGGAAAAGTCATATTACATTCACTCTTCTCATTTTTTTTTTTAATAAAATGAATTATCTTATCAATCCATGCATGTTATTTTTTGGTATTAACCCTCCAGTCTCCAGTAACTACGTTGGGTCTCGACTAATCTGGAGTCGAGTTATGTCGGACCCTATATGGGGGAAGCTCTACCAGCACTTGTTTTCGCCATTCACAATACTCAAACCCAATTACCTAAGACTTTACTTAAGGGGCATTGAGTTTCTTCCACTCAAACCAACAGGTGTTGGTCATGTATGTTATTACTATCCTATTAATCAATTGATATAAATGTCTCATCACTATCTATATTATCAATCTATGCATGTTATTATCATCCTATTAATCAATCGATATAAATGTCTCATCAACTATCTTATCAATTCATGCATGTTATTATTATCTTATTAGTTAATCAATCGATATAAACGTCTCATGTTTAGGAGAAGGGGAAAGTCAAATTGCATTCTCTCTCTCTCTCTCTCTCTCTCTCTCTCTCTCTTAATAATATCTAATGAGAATTCACAAAGACAAACCACTACCTTATTTAAGGTAAAATGGGAGAGCTAGGGAAAGTCAAATTGCATTTTCTCCTTTTTTTCTTTCTTTCTTTTTCTTTTCTTATAACATCCAATGAGAATTCACAAAGGCAAACCACTTTCTTATGAAGCTAACATGAGACATGGCAAGTCAATTTGCACATAGTTTCATTAGCATAAGATCTTTTCATTATGTTCCGTGCATGTCACTAATAATAAGTTAATTGAGAATTTAATTTATGGATAATGATTTGATATACTGACAATGTAAATTTTGGATTCCACAAGCGGGATGAGGAGTTGACACATGTCCATTTTCTGAATTAATTTTGTTTTTAAAATTCAAAACTATTCCCTAAATGACACATGTCAACCCTTAATCCGCGCATGTATAGTCTGCTAAACTCCACTTACAGTGTATTACATAGTTTTCCTTAATTTATATGTTTTTAACTTTTTATTGAAAATGGGACATACAAAATTTTCAAAGGCTAAATCTATACTATATATAAAAGTACGAGTTTTGTAAAACTTTTAAATCGACCATTATACCCTTATTTTTCAAACATATTGTGTTAAATGCCATTGTTTAACTATTATAGTTTTATTCTACTAGAAACTCTATTTTTATTAAATTAAATCTAATATCTTTATAAATGCTTTATTTTTACTAAAAAATTTGGATATATTAAAATTTTTAATATACAATTTTATTCTACTAAAAACTCTATTAAGGATTATTGAGTTTGAATCAGGTTTGATAGCTCTACTTATAAATAATTTCAATTATTATTTTAATTTTCTTTTAATTTAAACACGATAGGTAACGTGCAACGCACGTGGAAGTGAAGACTAGTTTATAAAAGAGTGCAAAGTTGATATTTTAAATGCTAACCTAGGGTTCTTCAGAAGCCAAACACATGCACCCCAGCATCAATTTCATTTCAATTATATATATATATATATATATATTATTAATCCCTTGTTTTCTACATAATTCTAGAGAAGTCTCTTACTTTCACAATTTTATATTTCTATCCGGTTTCAAGCTTAAAAAAAGGGGGAAAGAAGATTTCTTTTTCCTTTTCAACTAAACCTCTTTTCTAAGGTATACTTTCTATCACCACTTGGCTCATTTCCATAAGGATCTTGGTTGGGGATCGATTTTATTTTCCGTTGCGTATTTGTTATGTTTTCGGTTTCCCTTCACTTTACACTTTCTATCTATGTATGTGTTTGATCGATCATTTTCACAAGACATTAAGCTTCAACTTTGCAAACAAGTTCTTATTTACCTGAATGTTCTGTTTTCCTCATAAATTGCAATTAAGCCAAAGAAGCTATTTGTAGGGCATACACAAAATGGGCCTCCAAGACTACTTAGTTGAAAGCTACGTTCTTCTACCACAATTACAAGAAATCCAACATGAAATTAATGTCATCACATTCTGTCTCTTGCTTGTGTTAAAATAATGCAATAGAGAAAATACTAGAACAGAATTCGGAGAAATCTTATTCAGAAATCACTAAAAAACTGAGTACAATGCTAGGCAATGCTAGGCCTTTTATACTAGAACTAGTATTTTGTCACGTGTTTCACACGTGAAATTGAAGTTTGGTGGAAACTAATTTTAAGTTGCATGTTGTGTAATATAATGTTTTTGTTAATTTTGAAATGATTAAATTTGTCCAAAATCCTAAAAATTATTGCGAATAAACTCATTAATTTTTCGTCATAAGTAAATTTTGTTAACCATTTTTATAAGTAATACAAGTTATCAAATTTACAGTAATTAGTTATTGAAAAGTTATATATTATCAAAAACTATACATGAACCAACAAATTCAGTAAATTTTCATTAGTTAACAATTTCATCAACAATGGATGCTATCAAATTTATACTATACAGTTACTAAAAAAGCTATGTAGTTATGAGAAATACTTTACACCAACAAATCCAATAACATATAATAATAAGAAATTTTGGTGACAATGTAATCAATAAATGAGATTATCAAATTTACAATACTTAGTGACTGAAAAGGCTATAACGATTTTGAAAAAAGTTATATATGTATCAACGAATTTAAAACCATTCATTATATCATTTATCAAATATCAAATTATTTCGAGACACAACATTTGAGCGTTAGTTTAAAAAAAGGAATTTGGAATGAGTGTTTTCTGAAGAAAAAATGTTGTGAGGAAACACAGAAAATCGTCAAGTTGATGTCTTTGTTTTCTTAAAAAAACTTTTTTTGATGAGTCTAATTTCTAATAAGCTCTACTCAGTTCAAGACGCAACATTTGAGAGTTGTATTTGTTCGCAAAACCATGAAGTTGAGGTTTTATATTTTAAAGAAAGCTTTGTTTGGCGAGTCAATTTTCCGACAAACTCTATTGAATTCAATACATGACATTAGAGCGTTGGTTTAAAAAAAAAATCATTCTGATCATTTTCAAATAAAATAATGTTTTGTGCACAAACGTACAAAATTGTGAAGTTGAGGTTTTAGGCTTTGAAGAAACCTTTGTTTGGCAAGTCACTTTCCAATGAGTTTTACTAACTCCGAAACACGGAATGTTGGTTACACAAATAGCGTATTCGGAATGAACATTTTCTCAAGAACAACGTTCTGCGCACAAACGCGCAAAATCGAGAAGTTCAAGTTTTAGGTTTTGAAGAATTTTTGTTTTGGCAAACCCACTTTCCAATGAACTTACTTACTCTAAAACAAAACATTTGAACGTTGATTTCACAAATAATGTATTTGGAATGAGCGCATTCCCGAGAACAACATTTTTTACACAAACGCGCTAAAATGGGAAGTTGAGGTTTTAGGCTTCTTAGAAAACTTTATTTGGCGAGTGCACTTTCCAGTAGACTCCATTCAAATGTAATGAACGGAAGGCTAATATGTACTAATTTTTCAATATATATTTTTATGTCATTTTAGTAGTTGTTTTCATGCTCCAAGGTATAAATATTGATAACCACACTGTGAAAATTTGATAAACTCATTATGAAATTTCGATAACATCTCTATGAAAATTTGATAATCACACTGTGAAATTTTGATAACCATAATCTTTTGATGCCACAAAAATTTTTTTTGATAGCCTTCCTTTGAAATTTTAATAACCTAATCCCTATAAATTTTGATAACCACTCTATGAAATTTTGGTAACATTCATAAGAAATTTTGGTAACCACTCTATGAAATTTTGATAACCTTCATATGAAATTTTGGTAATTGCACTATGAAATTTTGGTAATCATAGTATGAATTTTTTATAACCTCCCTATAAAATTTGGTAACCAGACTATGAGATTTTGATAATCTCCTTATGAAAATTTTCATAACCTCCTTATGAAATTTTGATAATCTCATTATGAAATTTTGATTACCACACAAAGACAATAAAACAAAATCATAGGAAATCATTTACTCGCTATTATAGCTCAACAATAATTTTCCTCATGAAAGCTTGATAATCTCACCATGAAAGTTTGATAATCTCACTATGAAATTTTTTGATAACCACATAGAGACAACATAATCAAAATAATAGGATCACTTACTCTTCTAGCTTAACAATCCTTCTCCTTTCGGCTAAACCTTAACAAAAAAAATTGATTGATTCGATTAATCTGAAATTAAAACTCCTAAAATATCTCTTTTAAATTAATTTCAAGAATTATAGCAAATAAAAATTCGAGAATATAGTTATTTTTAAATTTAGCTTAGTATTTTAGATTTTTTTGTATTACCTATTTTTTTATTTTTAACAATTTTGTTCTTCTACAAAGTTTCTCAAAAAATAGAATTTATAAGTATATTAGATTTAATTAAATGAGAATAGAGTTTTTAGTAAAATAAAATTGTAAAACCTGAATAATTGATAAAAAATAATAAAAATAACCTTTCACATGGATTAAGATTTAAGCCCAAATAAACTTAGAGATAAAGCCCAATTTTAAGTAAGGTGTTTCAAAAATATTTTTAAAAAATAAGGGTATCATTGTCAATATAAAAGTTTATCAACATTCGTACTTTTATCAATTTTGGGAAAAAGTAATCTTACTACTATATAACAATATAGTGTGATTATCAAAATTTCACACTGAGGTAATCAAAATTTCATAATGTGGTTTTCAAAATTTCATATGGATTAAAAATTTTATAGGAAAGTTATCAAAATTTCACAATGTGGTTATCAAAATTTCATAAGGAGGTTATCAAAATTCCACAACTAGCGAGGTTATCAAAATTTCATAGTGTGGTTATCAAAATTTTATAAGGAGGTTATCAAAGATTTCATAGTGTGGTTACCAAAATTTCATAGTAATATTAGAAAAATCTAAATTTCATACGAAGGTTATTAAAATTTATAGTATAGTTATCAAAATTTCATCAGGAAGCAATCAAAATCTTATAGAGTAGTTGGTCAAAAATTCATAGAGATCAGATTACCAAAATTTCATAGGAAGGTTATCAAAATTTTAAAGTGAGGTTATCAAAATTTCCTAGTGAGGTTATGAAAAATTTTCATATTGTTATTATTAAAATTTGATATGGAGGTTTCAAATTTCATAGTATGATTATCAAAATTTCATAAAGAGATTAGCAAAATTTCATTAGAATGTTATTGAAATTTCATAGGGAGGTTATCGAAATTTTATAATGTTATTATCAAAATTTTAGAGTGTGGTATTTTGATAAGACCTAATTTAGTTGTTATTTTCTATATGATTTTGCATTGTTTTGGTAGTCATAAGTATCTATTTCACCTCATATTTATTTCTCATATTTATATTTTTAGGACCATTTGGAGCCATTATTGAAGATTATGAAGATTTTGGAGCAATTTTGGATCAATTTCGAGAAACTATTGATTTAGGCCATTTTTAGCCAATAGGCCCATTTGAGCCCATTAAGCCCAGAAGGAAGCTCGAATCATTGGAGACTCAAATCTGATTTCTCTAGGCCCAATTCATATGTTTTAAAGCCTAAAGAAGAGTTTTAAGGCCAATCAACAATTATGATGAAGTAAATAATTGATGATGGAGAAATTCCAAATCCTAGTCAACGGAGGATTCACAAGTGCAGTTTTAGTAGAAAAATCATATCTTTTGATTCAGAACTCAGAAAAATACATATGATAAACCGTTGGAAAATTGGATTCAAAATCTATAACTTTGCTTTTGACTTCAAAAGCTAATTCTATTGGTAAGAATGTCGATTTTGCCCTTGAAGATTTCTGGATAAATTTGACCAACTATCCAAACGATTTGAGGAATGCTTGAACCGACTTGGACTTTGCTTGGACGGGATTTGCAGTTGTAATTGATGATGTGGAGTACTCTAATTGGCCAATGAAGATGATAATTAATGATGATTTACTTCAACCAATCAAAACTCATTACTTGGAGACAAAGTTGATATAATTCCTAGTTAGAATAGGAATATAATTTAGATGTCTATCTTACCCTTGTTGCCACCTCATCTAAGGGCTAATATTGTTTGTCATAAGGGTAGGATGTGTCTTAGATTTGCCTATAAATAGGTAAGATTATTTTAGGATTTGTCATAATTGCAGAACTACAGAATACAGACAATTGTAGAACCTGAAGAGGCGAATTCTCTCCCTTAGGCCGTCGACATCCCTAGGGTGTTATACCCTTATCGACATCTTCATCTTTTTGTTTTGTAAGTATGTCTCTCATGATTGCTTCAATCATGAGTGAGTAGTTTTCTTTAATACTTTTCCACTTTGAACCCTTGAGTTATGAATTAATTATTTTACACCAATGGTGAGATCTTGTGCTATTCTTTATCAATTGATTGATGAATTGATGATAATCTATTATTCATATGTCGATTTATCCATGTATGTATGGTTCGCTGGATTTGATTTGATGATTTAATTTTCTTTGATAAACAAGTTTTCATGCTAACTCTGAATTTGTTGTTAGATTTCCATAAATCAACTTGTTGAGTGGCCGACCTTAATAGGTTGAATTGTGGTGATTATTGCTAGATTAGATTTGGTGAATAGCTAATAATTGAATCTAATTGTTAGTAGCATGATTTGATATTTTCAATGAATATTGAAGCATTCAATTGAGGGTTTTGTTGATCTTATGCTTTGATGAATAACTAGTAATCATTAGCTTATGTTTGGTTTATCTATTGTTCTTACTCCTTTTTGATTGCTTAAATTGGTGAATAACTAGTAGCTTATTTGGTAATTGATAAAAGATGTTTAATCAGGAATAACTTGTACTGATTTGATTTATAATTGATAATAGATAAGGATGAAGAAGAATAACTAGTATTCTGATTCCTTGCCAAAGACTTGTTTATTGTTTATTAATTGATATATGTTGATCTATGATCCATGGTGTTTATAATTAATCTGTGCTTAAGTGGGGATAAGTGGGGAAGTATTTCTTTTATTTTATTGATTTCTATGTAATTGCTTTCGTGACAACCCTATTGCTTTCTTTATAATCTGTTCCTTTTAACATGTTTTCTTTCTTAGTTGTTTTGCTACAATTAATTTAGATTGTTTCTTCTTTGTGGGATCGACCCTAACTTGCCCTATTTACCTGTTAGAGAGAGTTTGTTAGGTTTTTATTTTATGATTAATTGATGACAGCGATCATATTTCAAAGGGGAGGTTATCAAAATTGCATTTGTGTGGTTACCAAAATTTTGTATGAAGGTTATTAAAATTTCAAAGGGGGATTATCAAAATTGCATAGGGAGTATATCAAAATTTCATAGTTTAGTTTTCAAAATTTTATAGGAGTTATCAAAATTTCATAGGGAGGTTAACAAATTTCATAATGAAGTTATCGAAAAATCATAGGGAGGTTATCAAAATTTGTGAATATCAAAATTTCATAAGGAGGTTATCAAAATTTTATAAGAAGGTTTATCAAAATTTTATGGCTAAAAGTTCAAATATGGGCCTGACTTTTAGGGAAAAGGTCATTTAAGGGCACCTTTAATAAGATCAAATAAGTGCCCGACCTTTTTGATTTGGGTCAATTCAATTCAAACCGTTTATTTGGCATGCGCGTGTTTTACACACTCTGTTAAGTAAAACACACTCTGTTAATCCTGTTAAGTCTAGTGGATTCCGTTAAGTTCACATTTTTTAAAAATATTTTTCTAATAACACATTTACCAATAGAAAATTTTTAATTTATATATTTTGTTTAGAACAAGCCACCAAACCCAGATCTCCATCGCTCCTCCGCCGTCACCTCTCCCACACCCGCTTGAGTTTTCTTCTTGCAATCTCCTAATTTTCTCCTTCTTTAATAAGAAAAACCGGTTAGCAACATTTTAAAGAAAATTAAGACCTTGCTTGTGCAAAATTATAGCAGTAGAAATCGACAAACGTAAAAGAATGGAGAAGTGGTAGAAGTAGAACGGTAAAGTAAAAAAAGATGAGGATGAAACAAGCAAGAAGCAGAAGACAGATTATCTAAAATTCTATATCAGATCAAAATTTCTGTGATCTAAAACTCCTTTTCATATTCTACAATACCATAGACAGTCGTAAGGGGATTGGCAGGAACTAGCAACCATTAGCAATCCCATTCGATAAAACCCTCTTCTCCGGAACAACAGTTGGCTTCGCTGAACCATTCTCTGAAAGTTTTAGATCCCCATTGGAATTATCAGTTAAGCTTGGTTCCTTCACCAAATCTGATCCAGCTTCCAAAGAGTTCTGTGTTCCATTCGCTACATCTTTCTTCTCATCCACAGGCTTTCCTTCCCATACCTGCTTTTGATCCAACTTTCGATCCAGCTTTCCAAAGAGTTGTGTTCCATTTGCTACCTCCTTTTTTCTTTTTCTTTCTTTTTTTTAAAGAATGAATTTGTTGAAATCATAAAAGAGGGCAGCAGCAAAATTAAAATAAAGTTTAAAATAAAAATGTATAGCAAAATAGAAAAGAATTTATCAAAAACAAAAGAAGAGGGAGACGAAGCAGCAAATTAACATAAAAAAACCCTAAATTAGATTAGCAGAATCCTCTTTTCATCTTCTTTTTTTTTTTTTTTTTTATAATTAAAAAAACCCTAATTTCTACATCTAAATATTAACGTTTATAAAAAAATAAAATCCACGGTTCTAGTTTTGTTGTGTGCCACGTGTCATCATCTGGCTAAATTAATCCTACGGTTGTGAAAATTCAAGAGCCACGTGTCGTAATCTGAATTCATGACGCGCTCTTACTTGTTTGTGTGAGACACGCTCCATCCTATCTAACGGTTTGGACTTATTTAACCTAAATTGAAAAGGTTGGGCACTTATTTGACCTTATTGAAAGGTTAGGCCCTTAAATGGCCTTTTCCCTAAAGGTTAGGCCCCTATTTGAACTTTTAGCCAAATTTTATATGAATGTTTATCAAAATTTCATACCGAGATCATTACAATTTCATAGTGTGATTATCAAAATTTCACAGTGTGATCACTAAGATTTCATAAGGAGGTTATAAAAAATATCATAGTGTATGCTTACCAACATTTCACATGGAGATTATCAAAATTTCATAGTGTGATTATCAAAATTTAAGTGGATGATTATCAAAATTTCATTAGGAGGTCATCAAAATTTTATAGTAATGTTTTCAAAATTCTATAGGGAGTTACAAAATTTCATAGGGAAGTTCTTGAAATTTGATTGGAATGTTTTTGAAATGTAAAGTATCGTTATCAAAATTTCATAGGAATGTTATCAAAAGTTTATAAGGAAATTATCATAGAGAGATTATCACAGTTTCATAGGAATATCTATGATAATGAATTAGTTGTTTTATTTGTTGCAGTGTGAGACATAAAACTTCACAATCCTCAACTGCACAGTAAAAAAGAAAAGCAAAGTTATAAATAATAATAAGTAAAATATCTGATAAATACTCCCCCAGTCCCATATTATCTGTCCCTTTTGGGTCAAAATTTCCTAACTTTGACATTTAATTATAAAAAATTATATAAAAATAAATTCTAAAAAATTATGTTTTGATTAAGTTAAATCTTAAACTTTTCAAAACATAATTTTTGAAAATTTGATTGTATATATATTTTTTGTAATTAAAGGTCAAATGTTTGATTAGTTTGACCCAAAAGGGTATGGGTTGGAGGGAGTAGAAAATAAAAATAAAAATATCATTAAAATCAATTTGTGATAAATGCTTGTGATGAACCATAAAATCAATTTGTACCTGATCATTTGCCTTAATGGTAAGGTGGATGCTCTCTGAATCGACCATAGGCGTGTGGGTTTTGTGCAGCTTTATGCTGAAATTGCTGATTTGTTTATGGTAGTTATTGTCATAGTTAGTTAGTTTGGTTATTTCTCATTGGATGTTTGAGCTTATAATGAATTATCTAATTGTAATGAGATTTGAATATTGTATCACCTCAAAAAACCATAAAATCAATTAGGGCTTTACACAAAAAAAATAAAAAATCAATTAGAACATGGTGATAGAGTGTTAGACTTTTAATTTTAGTGGCTACGGTTCATCTCTTATAGCCTTAATTACCAAAAAAAAAGCCATTATCAATCTAAACGAAAATAATTGAAAGACGATTTGTGTCTTATTATAATTATCCATTACCAATCTAATTCACATTGATTTTACTTTTTGTTAAGCACACAGAAGACATGCTGGACTTAATTTTCCTTGCTTCCAATTGGAGATAATTCACGTAGCCAATTTCCCAAACAGAACAATTTTATAGCAATTAACTTCTTTAAATACAAAGTTTTCCGTTGAATTTAATTTTTGTTTAATAAATTGGTGATCTTGTAAAAAAAATGTTCCTTGTAGAAACCAACGAATTAATTAAATAAATATAAATTATAAATAAAAAATTTTCAAATAATGTTGGGAAGTATATATTATAATTATGTGGACTTACAATATCTTTCTATAATTAATAAAAAAAATTAATGACTAAAAATATAATGATTAAAAAATTATTATACCATAATGCTAAGGGTATTTATGAAATTTTCCACTTAAGATTTTTTGAGTTCGTGATTTTATTATATAATAGTAAGATAAGATATAATCCTAAACTTAAGGCCAAAGAAATCAAAATCTAACTTAATCTAAGAAATAGAAACTAGAAAAATATAAAATACTATGGAAACGTATTTTGTTAGCTTGCATACTAAAATGAGATGTGAAGGATTGGCCAGGTGAGCTTCAGTGGGCATCAAAGGCAAGTCATTGATTTCTTTGATTTTTAGATATTGGTGTGAGAGGAATACCAGAATCTTTAAGGAAAAATACAAACTGTTGATCAGGCCTTTTCTAATATTTATAATGTCATTAGATATAGGCTTAATGGTTTTTGTAACGTTTTCTAATATTCATAATGTCATTAGATATAGACTTAATGGTTTTTGTAATGTTTGCTAAAGACCTATTAATTTGTTCTTTTGTAATAGTTGGGGTCTCAATTTGAACTGCTAGTTGCTTTGCAACTTTGTCTTTATAATTGGTACTTTGAGATAGGTATTTTTCCTACTTGCTGATGAATACATATTTATCAAATATATATATATATATATATATATATATAAAATACATTATTATTTATTTTAACAGCTTGAATCTGTATCACTTAAATACAGTCTGGGAATAGCTATAGCCGAAAGCCATTTTTATTCAAGTTGAAGGGTAAAATACACTTAATATAATTCAGCAAGAAGGAGACGGAAGATGCATAGATGGTTGAAGCTTGATTATATTTGCAAGGCAATTATCTGCACGCTTTTGATATGGCAAATACACAATAGGGCCTCCAGGATTAATCGGTTCAAGTCTGCAAAGAAATTTTCCATTAATGAGTCGGTTTTTAATGCACTCATAGTCATGGATAGCTAGCTGTAATATAGCAGAACCATATACTCACTTGTAGTTAAGGAGAAAATAGTGAAGAAATATGAAGATCAGAAGCCTGGCAAAGTCTGCTCCAGGGCAAATTCTGCTTCCTGCTCCAAAGGGTAGAAACGATCCTGCTTTGAGTTTCTGATTCTGCCATAAATGCAGAGTAAATTAAAGGCAATTGAAATTAAGATGTTATCTCCAAAGTTATCACAAGAAAATGAGTTCCATAGCATTACTTACATCCCATCTTGAAGGAAGAAAGTCTTTCGGATTCGCATAAGTTTCAGGGTCCAGATGAACAGCCCTTGTCCAAACTAGCACCTTCCATCCTTTGGGTATGATATAATCTGCAAAAATATGGTTTTCCTTTTTAGACTGTCATTACTTTGCCCAGAGTTTTGAAAGAAAACAGATGAAGTTGATAGATATTGAGTAATTAAGGGAAATATGTGGCCAAACCAATACGTATTTCACTAACCATTGATGTTAATATCATCTAGTGCCATTCGGGGAATGGAAAATGCTGGATTAAAGTTTCTGAATGTCTCATCAATCACCTAAATTACACAAAATGTCAAAACTAACTTAGGTAAATACATGGTGGAATTAAGAACAAGGACTTTAATTATTTTACCTTGGAGAGATATTCCATTTGTCTGATTTCCGAAAGGTTCAACCCCTTTTGTGTAGATGGTCTTCTCTTTAAGATTTCCTCTTGCTCTTCCTAGGAAGCACCAAATTAAGCAATGAAATAATGAATCAAATAAAGTGACAATACCCAAAGATGACTATCTTACCCTAGCTTTCTTTAACATTTCAGGATGGTCATGGAGATAGATGGTAGACCAGGTTGCTGCATTTGCCATGCTTCCATAACCAGCTGCCAAGAATGTTAGTAGTAGCTCAGATATATCACTATGGCTAAGCCTACTGCCTTTCTCATCTTCAATTTCCATAAGTAGATCCATGGGGCCTCTCCTTTCATTCGGATCAACACGTTTAATCATTGTCCTTCTTTCATCTAGCAAATCATGGATGATCTTTACCAGCTTTTTCCTTGCCTGCATGCATCCAAATTTCTTATTATTAGTAAATGAACTTAATAAGGTATCTTGTTTTAGGCTTGTAGTTGAAGAAAGTTCACCTTGAGAGCTTTATAAAATGTAAAACCTGGAATACCACTGCTGGCACCGGTAGTAGATGATAATCCATTGTGGAATTCAACGAAGTCACTATGATACTTCTCCATTAATGACTGCTGAATGAATGCATGTGATAAGACCTTGAAAGTTACCTTCTCCATCTCTTTCAAGAATTCAATTGGCCTCTTCATGCTACTCCATTCTTCCAAAGAATTCATCACAATCTCCTCAATATGTCCACCATACATGGCCACTGCTTCATTTCTTTGGACGGGAGCTGTGCTTACCTTGCGCAAACGCTTGCGTTCTAAATGCCAAAGACTGTTAGATGACTTGCTTCCTAATAGCTTAGTTGCTGATTCACGGTAACCAGGAACAAATCTTTCATCTGTCAAGACTTTCTTGCATGCTTCCGGACTACAAACTATGATGCTTGGACTTCCAAACAAGTGGGTTTTGTAAATTCCAGTTTTACCATACCTTTGAACCAAGTTGTTGATGAAAGTTTCAGGGTCTTTGGATCTAAATGCTTTGAGAAATGACCACATATTGCCTAATATAGGCCATCCCATGTCACCTGGTGGAAGAAAATGTCTCTTTTCTCCTAATCTGATAACATAGTACCACTCATTTACTTTCCTAAGAAAATCAAATAGGAAAACATAGGTTACCAATCCAACCACAACTGCAAGAGTCAAAGCCTGGAAACCTAAATCCATCTTGTTGTAATTTACTGAGGTATAGTAAAGGAAAATGAAGAGGAATATGTAGAGGAAAATTAGGAAATGGTGCTAAAGAGAGTTCAAGTAAACTGTTGGAGGAAACGTGGTGGGGAGATGAACTGGAAAATGGAAGAGAAAGAGTAGAGACTACACTATGTGTAATTTCATATATATATATATATATATATATGTATATATCCATGAACTAGGACATGTGTAAAACATGCAAAGATTTTATACATGCAACACAACAAGTGTACAATATTACAAATTCCTATCAAAGATTTTCAAAGGAATCATCATCATTGTATTGTTTGAACTCAACATAAACAACATGAAGATGAACTCGAAAATGGAAGAGAAAGAATAGAGACTACAATTGTCTCTATGCCCGTAATTTCATTCATATATATATATATATCCATGAACTAGGACATGTGCAAAACATGCAAAGATTTTAAACATGCAACACAACAAGTGTACAATACACATTCCTATCAAAGCCTTTAGAAGGAAATATCATCATTGCATTGTTTGAACTTAACATAAACATCCAGAAGATGAAACGGAAAATGGAAGATAAAGATTTAAGACAACAACCGTCTCTATGCCCTGTACGTATAATTTCATTCATATATATCCATGAATACTAGGACATGTGTAAAACATGCAAAGATTTTAAACATGCAACTCAACAAGTGTACAAAAGAATTCCTATCAAAGCCTTTCAAAGGAAACATCATCGTTGCAATGCATGAACTTAATTTTGCATGAAAAACATCTAATCTAACATCTCTCACCGAATTTTGTTTTATCTCTGTTTAATCTAAGTTTAAAAATTAAAATTGTCACCCATGAGTTTCCCGTATGATAGAAAATTTCTTATACTAATTTTCTATTATTATATGCTTGAGTCCCATGGAGTCAGTATTCTAATCTTCCAAGCTATAAAGCCATTCGTTGAAATAGAGAAACCATTGAGATTAAAATTTATTGTATAATAATTGACTTTGTTACATCTTTCTTAGCCGATTAAAACAAAGGGGCTAAAACAGGGCAGCCCTGCCATCCTGCTTACAAATAAAAATTGAAAGAAATACGCTTTGTTAAAGTTTAGAATCAGACACTTTGATCAATTGACATTGATAGTTTTTGGGGAAATCGCTATTGCTCGGAGCATGTATTAGCAAGTCTAATATCACAAGATATCAAGGAAAATGGTTAAAAAAGATGAGCAGATGAAATCAATGCATATTTGATGCCACTATATATCATTCTTAGCCACTATATATAACAGCTTGCTGGATTTTGCAGATTTCATCTTTTCTTTACATGGGAAGGTTGTTAGAAGGCTCTGACATGGGGATAATCACCTATACAGTAATTTCAAACTGTACTGTTATTATTTGAATCAAATTAATAGCAATACTGAGATTGTGGATTGGGTTTAGCATCTAAAGAAGCCTGTGTATATAGCTGAGATAGCTTTTATTTCTCGGATGGCTGACTTGAGCAGAACTTTGGAGAGAAATTAGCCTAGGCAATGGTGTTATTGTAGATCACTATGTTGAGGTATGTTGATGATCACCATTGTCATGGATTTAAAAAATACCAGTTGGTTAATATATGCAAGCTAATTTCTCATACAAGAAAGAAAGAAATACATCTATCTATTGGTAGATTAAGAATTGGAAGTAGCCAATCAAGTCTAAATGAGTGCAATGCTTTTGAATGTGATCGTATTAAGCATGTTTTGCTTATGACCCTTTGTTTAAATTCTTTTGGCATTGCTAATTCTTGACCTCTTTGTGTTTTCATGTAATAATATAATCAAATGGTTAGTACTTTTTCATGTTAGTGATCTTTTCTTGCAACCTAGGCATGCTAAAGTATTGCTTCCTGTTCAGAAGTTATGTAAAAAATTGACCATTAAGTTTAAGTCTCTGCAATACTTCTGTTTCATTGATTGTTACCTGATAACAAGGTTTTTTTTTTCCTGCTTTCATAACTTTCCAGCTTCTTTAAGCAGTCTTCTCTCACTCTTTACCTTTTCATATGCTCATGAACTTTTATTTATTTATTTTTCCGTTGTAAGACATATGTCTTTTCCCTCTTGAAAATTTAAATACAGTTGTTTTACTTCCTCTTAATAGATTCAAAAGATTTCATTTTCTTCAACCAAAACAATCTCTCACTTCCGCTTCAATTAACGAATAAAAAAGTACTCAAGCTTAAATGGCATTTTAGTCCACTATCATGTTTTAACTTTTAAGCTATGGTGATTTGCCTTTTAATATTAAGGCAAATTATACAATACACCGTTAATGGAGTTTAGCAGACTACACAAGCGGATCCTGAAGAGTGACATGTGTCCTTTAGGGACTAGATTGAAATATTTAAAACTTAATTAATTAAAAAATTGGACATGTGTTAACTCCACAACCCATTTGTGGAGTCCAAAATTTACACAACCGGTGTATCAAATAATTACCCTAATATTAAATGTTATAAACTATGTGTTCTTATATATCTGTGTCTTTTCACTCTCCTTATGTATTGTGCACTATTGCAACTTAGGATGTCAAAAGATCTTTATCGTCCATCTAAGGACTTCTGAATCCTAAGGTGGAGCACCAGCTTCCTTTGACTACCACTTTTACTTATCATCTTATGTTTATTAAATCGTCGACCCCTCAATCTTTCTTAATACTCCACTAACTTTGCAAATGACTTAATAATTAAAAATCATCCTATAAATTCTTTCTTTCAACATAATATTGTGCTCTCGCCTTCACAAGATTTTCCCCTGTATATATATTATTAATCGCTCTCTCGCCTGTTTATCTTTCACAAGTTTGGGCTGATTCTATTTTTGTATGGCTCTTTTCCGATATTTCGAAAAAGAAAAAATATTCCCTCCTTTAGAGATAGAAGGCCCACCGCCAAATTTTAATTGGACTTACTGTATTATTTTTCTTACAAGAATTGGACTTATTAATTTTGATTTAATATTATAGATTTCAGCTTGATATTGTAGCCGGCCCATTTTGTTTAAGCCCGAAAACAATCCACCTATTTTCGTTTTCTACTTCTCATTGATTATATTTACTAGATTTCTGCCTGCGCTCTGCAGCGGATATTTTTTTTTTCGAGTTTTTCCGGAGAAAGATAAGATGATTTATTAGAAAACGATTAGTATGTCTCAAATGGAAAAAAAACATTTAGTAATTTCTACATAACCATCCATCTAAACCTGACATTAAATTATTTTTCAATAGACACTTGAATCACCTTGATCCGACAAATAGAACAAAAAATACAAAAATAAAAGCCGACATGTTAAATCGTCTAACCCATAATTGTAAAGGATTAAATAGCATAAATCATAAAAGTATGAGGGTCATTTGATAAATAATACAAGGAAAAAAATATTTGGTTTATGAAGACCAAACATAAAAATTCTCTCTAAAATTCTCCACGAAACTCATTAATCAAATACAGCTTTCAGACCCTTGGCGAAAGTCGTAGATAACACAATAACCTTTCAACCGACACTTGAACAACCTCAATCGGACAAGTCGACCGAAAATTATACAATATTAGATAGACCTACAATCGAGATCACAAAATTTTAGAAGTATTTTTTAGAATCAAAACATCAAAATTGGCTTTTGATTCCTTCATGAAAGTTGTAGACCATGGAATTACCTTTAAATAGACACTTGAATCACCTAGATCAGTCAAATAGAAAAAAAATAAAAGAATTAAAGCCGAAACATTCAATCGTCCAACCCATAATTCTAAGTGATTAAATAGTATAAATTATAAAAGTATGAGGATCATTTAATAAATAATCAAACAAAAAAATGATTGTAGACCATGAAATTACTTTTAAATAGACACTTGAATCACCTTGATCGGTCAAATAGAAAAAAGAAACAATTAAAGCCGAAACATTCAATCGTTCAACATATAATTGTAAGGATTAAATAGCATAAATTATAAAAGTATGAGGATCATTTAATAAATAATCCAACAAAAAAATGATTTGTTTATGGAGACCAAACATAAAAATTCTCTCTTGAATCCTCCACGAAACTCATTAATCAAATTCGGCTTTCAGGCCCTTAACGAAAGTCATAGATCACACAATAACCTTTTAACCGACACTTGAACAACCTCAATCGGTCAAGTGGACTAAAATTTATACGATATCAAATAGACCGATAATCGAGACCACAAAATTTCAGAAGCATTTTTTGAATGAAAACATTAAAATTGTTTTTTAAGTCCTTCATGAAACTTGTAGATCATGAAATTACATTTTAATAGACACTTGAATCACCTTCATCGGACAAACAAAACAAAAAATAAAAGAATTAAAGCTGAAACGTTCAATCGTCCAACCCAAAAATTGTGAAGGACTAAACAGCATAAAACATAAAAGTATAGGGATCGTTTGATAAATAAAGCAGCAAAAAATGATTTGTTTATTATAAGCGGGGCCCAGTAAGTAACTTTGTTTCAAACTTCCCAAAACACCCTCAACCATCAACCGAAATAACAAAAAAACCAAACACAAAAGTATCGAAATACCTTTGACAATTTGTTCTTGGGTGAATGTGATGAGGTTTCTCAAGTGGTTTTTTGGTACATTCAATTCTTTTTTAATGTATGTTATTGATGTTATAGATATATTCGTTGGTTGATCACTTGATTGTCGGCTCTCTTGCAATAGTCTCTCTGATTCTCAGCTTTTTTGGCTGTTTAAAGTTCCTCTACTCTCCTGACTCCAGTTAGGCTCGCTATTTGTTCCCAGTACCGTCTTCTTAGGCCAATTCAAACTTTCAGCTGTGCCTTAGCAAATCCCCCAAGGTACTGAACTCCACTATCTCCATGAAGACCTTGCCATTCAACCTACAGTTCGATCCAATCAATTTTAATTACTTATGGTTGTACTGCATTTGAGTCATCACCAATGACTACACTACACAACAATTACCAATTGCCGTATTTTAATCCCCGTATTTTGATCTCGGTTTTTTCCCGTGATACAGTTACCGTGTAAGTCATATTCATTATGATTAGTTACATTTACCAGAATCTCTCTTTTGTCAGATAGACCTATTTCCGTAAGCATTTTTTTTGGGTTAATTATTTGATATATCGGCATTGTAAATTTTAAATTCCACAAGCGGGTTGTGGAGTTGACACATGTCCATTTTCTGAATTAATTAAATTTTAAATATTTCAATCTAGGGACATATATCACCCTTCAAGACCCGTTTGTGCAGTCTGCTAAACTCCACTGACGGTTGATTATATATAAACCTTTTTTTTTGCAGTATTTCTGTAAGCATCTTTATGTTCGTTTTTTCCATTTTTGTAACTAATCAAAGTGTATTCACTCTCATTTTCCATGAGTTCAACTTTGTTTATACTTTATATGATTATACTATCTTCTTTTTCCCTTTAATAATTGCACAATTATTATCCAATTTAAAACCCCAAGCCCGCAGCGAAGCGCGGACCAAACCCTAGTATATATATATCCATGAACTAGGATATGTGTAAAACATGAAAAGATTTTAAACATGCAACTCAATAAGTGCATAATACAAATTCCTATCAAATCCTTTCAAAGGAAACATCGTCGTCGTCGTCGTTGTGTAATTGCAGCTATACTTCATTTCTTCAATTCAGGTCAAATGCTTACTGCCTTTAACTCTACTACCATTACTACTTTAGTCCCAAAAGTACCCAATCCCAACTCAATTACTGAGTTTAGGCCTATATCTTGTTGCACTATTATCTACATGCATCACTAAGATTTTAATTAATAGAATGAAAGCATATTTGCCTCATCTTATAGCTAAAATCAGTGTGCTTTTATAGAAGGCAAGAAACTAGTAGATAACGTTTTAATGGAACAAGAACTTGTATATTGTTAGGCTCTTGATATGGTGCTAGAGAGGGGGGGGGGGGGGAATAGCACTTTTAAAGAGTTTATGGTAATCTCAAGAACTTAGCCAAAGTTGGGTAGAAAGGGTAGATGAAATAGATGAAGTTTGAAGATAGAAAAATGAGAAATTGCAACACAAAGTAAAAGGAAGGTTTAGAGAAGATGAATACTCACAATTTATAGAGGTTCGGTGATCCCCTCACCTACATCCTCTACCTTGATCTCCCCAATCAAGGATTTTCACAAACACTTCACTAAACCAGTGAAATTCTAGCTTCCACAAGTCTTTTACAAAGCGAGTTCTCCCCAAGCTCTAATCTTCAAAACAAGTTTATCCTAACTTGTTTCTACCCAAGAAAAGATGAATAAAGAAGTACAATGATCTCCTAAAGATCCCAAGGACAAATTTTGGCTCAATACAAATTTTCTCTCAAAACTAGTAGCAATGAAGAACAAAGAGAAAAAATGACTTCTTGGCTTCAATAATGATGAACAATGAATAATCTCTCTCTTGGATCACTTCAAAAGGCTTTAATGATGTGTATATATACCCTCTCATAAGATTCTAGCCGTTATAGCACTTTTTCCACTTTTTCAAACTAGCTGTTTTTTTGTCCTGTAATGAGACTGACACTGTCAGGAAAGTTTTAGTCGACTAAAACTTCAGTTTGAAGACCAACATTAGTCGACTGAAACTTCGAACTCTCACATATCCTAAATTTCGAAAAGTGACAGATTTGACAACAATTTTGGCCAGTTTTAGTTAATGAAAACTCAAACGATAACTTCAGCGAATAGTCAACTAAAACTCCATTTCATTCCAATATTTGAATACTTTGTTTCTTTGCAAATTTCTTCAAGAAGTTCTTTCTAAGTGCTTCTCCAAAAATTTTTTGCATTCCAATTTGAATTAAAGAGATTATCTTTGAAGCCTACACACTTAATTAAATTTAATTAAATATCAAGGGAGGAATGTATTGTGATCATCAAAAATTACATAGAGTCAACATATATGGTTATGGTAGACAGAATCTTTCCCCCTAGGATGGCATTAAAAATTGAGTTTAAGGAAAGCTTTTGACTCAGTGGATTGGACTTTCCTAGTTAAAATTCTCAAAGCTCATGAATTTCCAGAAGTCTTTATTAATTGGCTCTCTGCTTGTTTTACTAGCCCCATGTTTTCTTTATCTGTTAATGGTGGCTTAGTGGGTTATTTTGCTGGTGCTAGAGGGGCTTGACAGGGTGATCCAATCTCCCCATATTTGCTTGTTCTTGCTATGAATGTTCTCTCTCGCTTGCTGGATTATGCTGTGAATCATAGGATCTTTTCCTATCATCCTAAATGCCATAAAATCAATCTTACTCATTTGTGCTTTGCGGATGGCCTGCTTATTTTTGCTAAAGGCACTGTGGATTCTATTTCTGGAGTTTAAAATGTTATGTTTTGGACTTGTTTTACTCTTTCTCTAGACTTCAATTAGATTGTGAGAAAGTGAGCTAGCTATTTGTTGCTGGGGGTTTCTGATGCTGTTATACAAGATATGCAGAATGCTTCTCATTTTAAGCTTGGCTAGTTCTTAGGTATTTGGGGCTTCCTTTAGTTACAAAGAGGCCGAGTGAGAAAGAAATACGCTTACAAATAAAAATTGAAAGAAATACGCTTTGTTAAAGTTTAGAATTAGACACTTTGATCAATTGACATTGATAGTTTTTGGGGAAATCGCTATTACTCGGAGCATGTATTGGTAAGTCTAATATCACAAGATACCGAGGAAAATGGTTAAAAATGATGAGCAGATGAAACCAATGCATAGTTGATATATTATTCTTAGTCATACAGAAAATGGAGCAAAACTAATGCCAGATTTGGGTATAAGATCCTGAAAGCGATGATTTCAGAATTATGCCAGATTTTCACTCTGTTAGTAATTGGAATATTCCCTGTTACTTACATCCAATCTTGAAGGATTGAACTCTTTGGGATTGGAATAAATTTCAGGATCCATGTGAACATCACTTGTCCAGACCAATACTTCCTATCCTTTCGGTATCAAGTAACCTGGACGAAACAGGAATGTTATTTGCTATAAAAACCTTCCAAGTTTAGGCATAGAGCACGATGAATATGTATCATATACACAGTGAGAGACTAACCATTTAATTCTGTATCTTGTTTTGCCTCTCGAAAAAGTGCAAAAGTGTTGGTTCGTATCCTTAGTGTCTCATCAATCGCCTATATTAGAATTCATATATAAGAACATATCATTCGTTGGAAACCTTGAAACTATATATATTGCAGATTTGTAATTCATAAGATACCTTGGATAGATATTTCATTTGTTTAATTTCATCGAGAGTTAAGCCTTTTTGGGAGGATGGTCTTCTTCTTATGATTTCTTCACCTTCCTCATTATCAATTTCCTTAAGGAAGTCAATTAGGCCTTTCGTTATGTTTGGGATATTCGATTCCTTCTTCTCTCTTTTTTCAGCTAATATAGCTTGAATGATTGTTGCCAACTTCTTTCTTGCCTAATCTCAACAAAAATGCAAGGAAATTTTTACCTTGTTCACAAATGAAATTGGCTTTAAAATCAAACTAGTGTAGAAAAATGACTTATTAGTCTTTTTTTTCCCTGAATTATAACAACAAGGACATTTTGTCTACTAAACTTCAAATCGCGACAACTTGTCCCTTAAATTTTCAAATTAAGGATTTACCCCTGATGTGGGGGGCAAATTGTCCTAAATTTTGAAATTCAGGACAAATTATCTCGATTATAGTTTAGAGGGCAAAATGTCCTTAGCCACATAGTTTAGGGGGGCAAAAATGCTAATATGCCATAGAAAAACTTATACCTCGAGTGCTCTATGAAATGTAAAACCTGGGATATTAACGGGTGTGGATAAAAGTCCCTGGAATATATATGTATAATTCTTCTCCATTAATGCAATGGTGGAATCATCAGTTTCAGGGCCAAGGAAAATGGTCAAAAGGACCTTGAAAGCAACCTTAAGCACCTCAGGGAGGAAGTCAATTGGCTGGTTCATCCTAGTCCATTCTTTCATTGTTCTGATTACAATTTCTTCAATACTCCCTATTAATTAAAGTAGAAAGTGAATCATGGCCATTAATTCGGCTTGTAGCTAACCTACGAAATCTCTTGTGTCCTGCTCCCGACATGATATCAACTGGTTTTCCCCCGAAAATTAGACTCGAAAACGGGTATCCAGATGTGAAATGTTCATCATCTGTCAACACTTTCCGATACAGCTCGGGACTGCAGACTATGATGCTTGGATTCCAAAACAAATTGGTTTTGTAAAAACATGTTTCACCGTACCTGAAGTTTGATTCAATGTAAGAAAAAGAATATTGTTAGAATTGTGAACACAAGCAGAATATGTTAGAGATTGAAGCAGAGATAAAAATTAGCCCTTTTCTTCAAGTTGTTGATGAAGGATTCTGGAAATTGGGATTTGTAAGTGTAGACATATAAAATTTGACCAATCAACAAATGGTTTAGTTTTGTAAATAAGTTAATTGGGTTGAATCCATATTCGTTAATTTAGATTAAAAGTTAAATTGAGCCCACTTGAGCCCAGTTAAAAAGAAATTATGTTGGCCCACTATAATTGGCCCAATACTACTTTGCTAAGGTTACCAAATTGACCCTGGCTTCCTCTATATAAAAAGGTCTTCACCTCTCATTTTGTTTTTTTTTTTTTGAAGAAAAGATTGTAATTTTTTTTTGAGATAAAGTCGAGGCATTTTATTTAGATAGTAATATCCGGATTACAAATAGAATATGGTAAGTGCCCCATCCAAACTCTTTGCTCTCCTAGATTACACTCCAATTTAGCAATATTATGAGCTAAACCATTAGCCTCTCTTTTAACAAAAAGAAATGAGACTGAACTGAAATTTGATTGCATTGCATTGATATCATAAATTAAAGCAGCTTCTTGCCAGAGGGACTCCTTGCCTTTTCCGATTTCCTCAACAGTTCCCAACGAATCCGACTCAACAAGAAGATTGAAAATCTCATGTTCCAACGCCAACTCCAGACCAAAGAAAATAGCAACTACCTCAGCTTGAAGAACAGAGAAGACATTTTCGATGCAACAGACCCCAGCCAAGATAATCTCACCTAAACTATTACGGAAAACCACTCCCAATTTTGCTTCCCCATCTCGGATTCTAACAGCTGCATCGCAATTCAATTTAACAAAGTCTGATGATGGTGGAGACCATGAAGAGGGATGCGAAACCTGCGCTATTCGACTCTCCCCATGAACATTAATAATCCCCGACTCAAATTCCTTCATAAAAGCATTAATCTTCCCAATTATGTGTTCAGCCCGGAAGCATTTGTCCTCATGTAAACATATATTTCTATTGAACCAAAGGAACCAGAGAGTACAAAGAACTACCTCCAGGTCACCTTTTTGCTTAGCATAAACTATGAAATTAAGGCCAAAATCATCTGCATCAATCCATTCCTCCACAAAAGCACTCACCCAAGCAGCAACCTCTTTCCAAACTGTACTTGCTAACGCACAATAAAAGAACACATGCCGCAAGGACTCTCCAGGCACTCCACAAACGCAACAAACATCAATGACATCCAAATGCCTATTCTTCAAAATAGTTCTAAGAGGAAGGAAACCATGTAGTAAACGCCAAGCAAAGAATTTAACTTTGGGGATTACCTTTGAAGTCCATATAAGTCTCCAAACCGGGTTCCTTGTTTCCACATCGAAAATCTCCCTATCCAAACAAGCTCGAGCAACATGGTATGCCGACTTGACCGTGAAAACACCAAGCCGCGAATCCACCCATATCAGCTTATCATCGACTCTCTCCCTACTCAAACAGATATCCATAATAGCATCAGCTACATTATGATCAAACAGGCCATAAATAAGCTCCTCTTTCCAAGCTCTATCTTCATGATCAATTAAGTCAGCAACAAAATTACAGGTAAACTGATCCTGTGGTTGGTGTATAGTCATCGGCCTCCCTTGAAGTATTGTCGGAATCCAGCAATCCTCCATTATACGCACCGACAATCCATCACCAATTCTCCATCTACTACCTCCTTTTAAAACTACCCTCCCCTCCAACGTGCTTCTCCACACATAGGTTGGATTAGAACCAAGCCCGGCCTCCAAAAAAGAACAATTTGGGAAATATTTAGCTTTGAATACTCGGAAACATAAAGTCTGAGTATTATGGAAGAATCTCCAACCCTGTTTAGCTAGGAAAGCTAAATTAAACGCTTCGAAATCCCTAAAACCGAGTCCACCATCCATCTTTGAAGTACGAAGACTCTCCCAACTTGCCCAATGGATACCCCGATCCTCCTTTCCATGACGCCACCAGAATCTTGCCAACACCATATTAAGCTCATGTACAAAAGTTTTCGGAAACAGGAAACAACTCATAGCATACACCGGAACTGCTTGGGCTACAGCCTGAATAAGGACACCTCTACCAGCAACTGATAGTAGCTTACCTTGCCATGACTTAATCCTTCGCCAAATTCTTTCCTTAATATGCCGAAAGTGCAATTTCTTTTCCCTGCCGATCAAAATTGGCAACCCCAAATATTTATCTCCCGCCAACATCCGATGAACCCCAATACACTGCTTAATTGCCTCCCTTCGATCCATATCGGTATCATTGCTAAAATAGATGGCAGATTTATCTATGTTAACAAATTGACCCGATGCTGCTTCATATTGCCGAAGAAGATCCAAAATATTTTCTACTTCATTCATATTGGCTCTTGCAAACAACAAGCTGTCATCTGCGAAAAGCAAGGGAGTGACACGAGGAGCAGCTTGGCAAACCGCCACACCTTGAATAACTCCTTGTGCATCTGCAAAATTCAACAGAGATGATAGACCCTCAACACATAATAAGAACAAATATGGAGAAATAGGATCGCCTTGCCGGATTCCACGAGATGGCCTAATGTTCCCGCATTCTTGGCCATTAACCACAACCGAATAAGATACAGTCCGCACACATGTCATAACAAGTGAAATCTAGGCAGTCGGAAAACCCATCGTCCTCATAACACACTCCAGATAATCCCACTCAACTCTGTCGTAAGCCTTACTCATATCAAGTTTCAAGGCCATGCATCCATCCCTACCACACTTTCTGCTTTTCAATTTATGAACCGTTTCATAAGCCACCAGAGCATTATCAAATATCAATCTTCCTGGAACAAATGCACTCTGGTTCTCACTAATAATTTCTGGCAAAATCTGCTTCAATCGGTTCGCTAACACTTTAGACACAATTTTATACAGCACATTACATAAGCTGATCGGTCTAAAGTCAGCAGGGGATGTAGGATTTTTAACTTTTGGAATTAAAACAATGTTTGTAGCATTCAATTCCTGCTTCCATTCCCCTCCATTCAAAAAATTCAACACTGAATCAATCACCTCACTACCAACAACATCCCAGTACTTCTGATAAAACATAGCAGTCATCCCATCCGGACCAGGTGCTTTGGAAGGATTCATTTGTCTTAAAGCCTCCCAAACCTTTCCTCTCGACCATGTTCTATTTAAAATGGCAGTGTGTTCCTCCGAAAGTCGTGTTTTAATCACCTCACAAAAGTTGCTCGGCATATCCGATCCAGAGGATGAAAAAAGTTTCTCAAAATATTCAATGAAAGTGTCCTCTAATTCCTCCTATTCAAACCTCCAAACACCAGCTTGATCTTTAATTTTAGCAATAGAATTAACTTCCCGGCGTTTAGAAGCGAAACGATGAAAGAATGCCGAGTTGCGATCTCCCTCTTTAAAGCCAAAGTTGTTTCGCACGCTGCCTCCAATAAATCTCTTCACATTTTTCCAATTCCACCAATTCACCAAGCCACGTATTCAAGACCGAAGAATCATGTCTCCAACTCGATGAATAAAAAGATGCAATATCATCTTTTTTCTTCTCAATTTTCTTTCTCAAATAGCCATAAACTTCCTTGTTCCACCGAGAGAATGAAATTGAGCAATACCGGATCTTCCTCATAACACCCAAAAGAGAACCCTCATCCGATTGCTGCCAAACTTCTTCAACAATCTGCCTAAACCCCTCATGTCTTGTCCAATAATTGTCAAACTTAAATGAAGCTTTACGGAATGGCCTCCTAGTCGACTTCACCACCAACTGTACAATTATAGGCAAATGATCTGAAAAATTAGAAAAACAATGATCTTCTCTAGCGGATGAGAACCTATCGGACCAAGATTTTGACACCAAAAATCTATCAAGCCTTTCAAAAACAGCATTGACCCCACTGCCCCTTCTCCATGTCAATTCTGGGCCAAACACAGGCAGCATATCCAACTCGCAATCATCAACAACATCCCTGAAATTTTGAATTTGCCAACTAGGTCGATGAGAACCGCCAACCTTCTCTTCCTCACTCAAAATCTCATTAAAATCACCCAATATAATCCATGGTAACTCACTACAACCATAAAGCTGCCTCAAAAGACTCCAAGACTCAACTCTACGAGAGGTATCCGGATGCCCATAGAAGCCAGTAAACCGCCACGGATCCGAATTAGAATCCTCCTTTATTTGAACATCAATATGATAAGTCGAAAAACTTAATACAGTAACATCCCATGCCTCCTGCCACAGCATAGAGAGGCCACCACTTCTACCTAAACTATCTACAGAAAAACAAGAACTAAAATTCCATCTAGACCGCAACCAATCCATCTCCCCACTCCTTTTCTTTGTTTCACACAAAAACACCAATTTGGGACGGTACTTATTCAGTACCTTCTGCACTTCCGGAATTGCTCGAGGCGCCCCCAATCCTCGGCAATTCCAAACCATGATACTCATGATGATCGACGGGGTTGGCCATTAACACCAACCTCCGCCGCTGGAGACTCAAAAAATTGAGAGATACTCTCGGAAGCTACACTGTCGTTCTCCCGACTCCTCTTTACACACTATTTCGACCCCTTTAATGCACTGCCTCTCTTATATCCTGACATCACCTTATTAGCACCATGGCTACTATTGTTGGGTTGCCCACCACCCACTCGAGCCTCTCTTTTCCATTTTCTACTATGGGTTGGCTTTGACACCGAAACAGTTGATTGAAATTGAAAAGCAGGTTCCCCATTTGGCCCACTACCAGTGGTATTATTAGTTTTGGGCTCCACCACTTCCATCCGTTTATCCCCCAAGCCCAAATTCAGCTTAGAGTTGACTTCCTCTCCATCCTTCTCCACAACAGGTAAGTTTGACACCGTTTTAATTTTAATTGATTTCCTCCTGTCATGATCTTCATCAGATAACACCACCTTAGTCGACAACTCAGCATTTAACTTCGCCACCAATCCCAAGTTATCCTCCTGAATATCCGGGTTCACCTTAATCATAGCATTTTCAAAATTACTTTCCAAAACAGCTTTCCGATCCCTGATCACTAATCCCCCACCGTCAGCCACCTTGCCCTTCCCTTTCCCGATCGAACCTGTACTCGAATCACCAATCTGGTCATAATTCTTCGATCGATAATTCGACTGACAATCACTTCCTTTCGTCTCGTTGATTCCAGGACCATCAAATTTAGAAAGATTCGATCGTGGAACCTCTGCACGAAGCTAAGGACCATATTCTTTCGTGACTCTTCCTGTCTCTCTTCTCATAACGACTGCTTTTTCACACTCATTCTCAATGTGATCCAAACAACCACATACATAACAAAAATCGGGAAGTCTTTCATATCGGAAACTAATAAGCAATTTCCCCACATCTGGCACCGTCAACACCATTCCTCTCCTCAATGGTTTACACACTTGGAGCCTAACACGGACTCGTAAATATCGACCCCAGGCAACCTTCTCACCACAAGTATCAACTTCCTCCACCCTCCCCATTGAAGATCCAATCACTCTCCCAATACTCTCATTCATCAATCCCAATGGAACATCATGAGCTTGTACCCAAAACGGACATTCCTCCAATCTTATTGAATCTACCGTCTTAAAAGCCTCATATTCCCTGAGCACAAGCAGTGCCTTGTTAAACGACCAAGGGGTTTGTTGCAAAACTCTGTCTTTCTCAATCTCTTTCTCAAATTGGAAGAGAAAAAGCTTGTCACCCAGTTCTTGAATCTGTAAACCTCCTCCTAACTTCCATACCCAATGCAAAATATTCCGCATCACATCCAAATTGACAACCCGCCTAGACAAAAGTTTCCCTATCAGACAGGCCTTGCCTTCACCAAGTGTCTCCGCAATCAAATTCGGATCTACCACCACATCACTCTCCTCCTCCTCCGTGAGGGAAAATTTCTTCCACAAATCTTCCAGACCTTCCGACATAAGTACTAAAAATGAAAGACTAAGAAAGAAAAAACCGAAACTGCAAAACCAACTTCAAAGATCAAACAAGACACAAAAGAAATTTTGCACAATGGCAAAAACAGGAAGTACTAAGACTTGAAGACAAAGTACTCACTAGGAGAAAAACTAGGAGCACACTAAATGACTTTAATTTTAATTTATAAAAATGAAATTACAAAGATAATATTCAAAATTACAATATAATTGAGAAGAATGCTCTTGTCTTAGATCTAGATCTAGGTCTTGCTCCGTGATCAGATGAATCGTCTTGATGACTATATGGAGTCTCGGACCTTCTTCATAAATCTTTTGCATATCCACCACTCCATCGCTTTTGCTTCTCGGTGAATCCAAGAAAAAACTTTCAACAGCGATTAAAAAGTGGCTGATTCGAGGATCATCAGCACCCACCCTTTGATCAGAAAGAAAAACCATTCTGACAAGAGAAACTATTTTCAATCTATTGCAAACTAAAAACTGGACAAAAGCCAGACTCGAACTCAAACTAACTGACTCAAAAAACTGAACTGACTCAACTGACTAAAAAACTGTCTAAATCCAACAGATCAATAGATTCGGGGACTTTATTCTAAAATAAAAGTAAAAAAAATATCAGTCTCCTCCTCCCCCTTGACAAAAGAGTTAGGAGGAGGAGGAGGAAACAAAATTTTGAAGGGAGGAGGCTGAGAGAGAAAGAGGATGGGGAGCTTTCACCTCTCATTTTCAACACAAGTGAAAAGGGAGAAAACCCTAGTCTTTTCAAAAGGAAACCTAGCCTCCTCAGAGATTCCAAGCCACCAGCAATCTCTCCAAATTCAAGGCAAGGGAAAGTTCTTCTCCATTAAGCAAAGCAAATCTGAAGCAAAGTTCTTCTCCATCAACATCTCCATCAAGCAAAGCAAATCTGAAGAAAAGTTCTTCTCCATCAACAAAACAACAACAAAGCCTACGAAAGTCTCTTCATCAAATCCCAGCCGGTCTACAGAAAATAAAAAGTCTTTGACCTTCTTCTCCATAGATCTGCTAAATCTGTCCAATTTACAAAGAATCACAAGTTTCAACCGCTTCTTTGAAGGTCTGTCAAATCTCAATCTCAAATCCAGCAAATCCGACAACAAGGAATAACAAGTCTTTGGCCATTCCTTTCAAATCCTTTCATCGAGATCAAGCTATCAAGCCCTCGAGAATATTTCCGGGAGATCGAATCAAAGGATTCCTTTTTCAGAGAATTGTACTCATTTAATTTTCTTCAAATCAATAAAATCAATATTTTGTTTCATTTATTTTTCTTTCTTTTCAGACACGAAAATTTGTGTTTACAGTAAGCTCTGATGAAAGACAACATGCTTCCAATTGGAGGGAGTGAGCTCTGTATCTTCCCAAACTTTTTCACATAGTACCATTCTACCACTTTCCCAATGAAACCAGTAAATACCAAAACATATATCCGGCTACACTTACAGCGCCTAGCAAAATTGCAGCCTTAATATCATTGTATTTGTACCACCATAAATCTAGCTCCAATTTCAGTTTCCCACTTCCTCTTCTTTTTTAATTTGGATTGTCTCTTTTCATGCAAGTTCTTGTATCTATAGTTGCATCATTATTTCCCAACTTAACTAACAGTAATTGCATTAAATCATTTACCAAAAGAAGTCATTGCATTAAATCTACGGCCCATCTCTCAAATGACATAAACTAGTACTCCATATATATAGTAGTAAATTATTTCGTGGTGGCATAACAAAATTAATTAGTTTGGCTTCCTAACTAATTATATTTAATTCTCTATCTCTCTCTAATAACTTCTCTTGTCTCTCTCTCATATAGTGGATCATAAGTACCGTGTACTAACTTGAATCTTTCCAATTCCGCCGCGTATGAAATGGGTTTTGTCCAAATGGGATTTTTTGGATATATACTTGCTTAAGGGGTTAATTCTCTATCTCTCTCTAATACTTAAGTAGAGCAGAATGCGCAGCTTCCAGATCCATCACCCACGCGCATAGGTTTTACTATAAGCAATACGAATAGATTCTTTTTTTTTTTGGGTGAAAATACGAATTGAACTTTTATACTCCTTTGTCGAAATTTGTTAAAATGGAGAAATTATTAGATGGATCAGGTTCATCACGTCATCCATGGTCCCGACCAATAAGATTGTAAGAAGTCAGATTTCTTCCTAAAACTAGCACTAATTTAGCACCAGGTTTAGCCCCTAGTTTTACTAGATGAGATTTATAGGGTAGTTCCTAAATTAGGACATTAATTTTCTAGGGTTTTAATGGGTAAGTCCCTAAATTTAAGACATTAATTTTCTAGGGTTTTAGAAATTGTAGGATAAAATCTGACTTGTCAAAATCTTATTGGTCGGGACCATGGATGACGTGGTGGACTCGGTCCATATAATAATTTCTTGTTAAAATGAGATTTTTTAAAAAATATATTAATTACGGGATTATAATTGTAGGCGACTAAAGTCAATTTAATTATTTTATCGATAAGAAATTATCCATTAATTCGTTGGAGAGTAGACATTAATCTTATCTTATCTTATCTTACTTTTATATAAAATCACGAACTCAAAAATTCTAATTGGGAAATTTCATAAATACCCTTTGTATGATAGTATAATAATTTTTTAATAAGTACTATTCTTTTTAGTCATTTAACTTTATTTTTTAGATGATTCAACTTTTTTATTAATTATGGAAATATATTGTAAATCTAATATTTAAATTTTTTTTTGCCATCAGGCATTTGGCCTGGTGGTAGAGTATTGGACTCTTAGTTCCAGCCTACTCAGATCATGAGGTCTTGGGTTCAACTCTCACGGAATGTGAGTTTGTTTGTAATTTGTTTGTTTATTTGGTAGGTAGGTAGTTTATATTTGGGCATAGAGATTTATTTAAATTGTAATTAGATTTGGGAAAGGGGTTTGTTGGCTCATAGATTAGCGTTTCGGTAATGTAGCTAATCATGTAGCGGTGTACGGGTATTCCTGTGCGTTTGTAATCCCAATTTCTTCAAGAAATGAAAATGATTCTTATCTCAAAAAAAATATTTAAATTTTTTAAATTATGAAAAAATATATTAATAATCCACTAATAATTTTTTTCGCCGAAAAAAATCCACTAATAATTGTAATTAATAATTTACTTCTAATAATTATTTTTCGATTATAATATTTTTAATTATAATGTTATAATTTATAGTCATGAAACTTTTTTATTTTAATTATGTGCAAATAAAAAATATAATTATAATAATTTTCTCCCCATAATTATTTGAAATACTTTTATTTATAATTTAAATTTATTTAATTTAAATAAATTATGGGCATTAAGGAAACAAATTAGTTTAATACTTTACATATTTGAAAAAATTGGTCTTATGCCGAGGTTGTCAAGATTAAAGATGCCTATGCCAAGGAAAATATATTGCTGGTTTATTTTCATTTGGCAAGATTCCCACGATTATAATTGGGTGGTTTCCAAAGCATTGCTTCAATATTCTTTCCAACAAGATAAAAAATTTGGTTTAATACTTTACATCATCTAAGCCAAATCTCAGCAACATTGGATTTAAGAATTTATTTTTATAAGCATCTGAATCTTGTTTCGATTTAATTATAAATTAATTTAGAAAAAAATAAGAAATACGATATTAAAAGCGTGAAAAGCCCTCCAATCTTTTGGCGTTGAATTATATATTTTTATGGGTATTTTAGCCAAAAATTGAGGAAAAAGCTTTTGTGTCAATTTTTGCAAAATTTTAGCCGAAATCATGTACGTTACGATCATGGTTTTTCGCTAAAGACGCGTTTCGGGGACCCGCCTCAATTTTGCACGATTTTTTACTTCGAGACTACTTGAAATATTTATATTCATCTAATCAAATCCCAGCCATATTGGATTTAAAGATTTATTTTTACGAGTATCTGAATCTTGTTTCGATTTAATTAGAAATTAATTCGGAAAAATAAGAAAAACGATATTAGAAACGTGAAAAGCCTTTTAAATTTTAAATTAGTCCAGAAAAAATATGAAAAACGATATGAAAAGCGTGAAAAGTCCTCCAACCATTTTGGCGTTAAATTATATATATTCCATGAGTATTTTAGGCAAAAAAAAATGAGCAAAAGGTTTCCGGGTCATTTTTTGCAAAATTTTAGCATTTCGGAGTCCCAGCTCAGTTTTGCATGATTTTTGGCGTCGAGACTCCTTGAAATATTAATATTCATCTAATCAAGTCTCAGCCACATTGCATTTAAGGATTTATTTTTACGAGCATCTAAATCTTGTTTCGAATTAATTATAAATTAATTTAAAAAAAATTGAAAAACGATATAAAAAACGTGAAATGTCCTCCAATCTTTTCAGAATTGAATTATATATATTTTATGAGTATTTTAGACAAAAATTGAGGAAAAATATTTTTGTGAATTTTTGCAAAATATTAGCTGAAATAGTGTACGTTAGTCAAAATCACGGTTTTTAACTAAAAACGCGTTCTGGCGCCCCGGTTCAGTGTTGTAGGATTTTTTGTGGCAAAACTCCTTGAAATATCTATATTCATCTAACCAAATCTTAGCCACATTGGATTTAAGGATTTGTTTTTTACGAGCATTTGAATCATGTTTCGATTTAATTAGAAATTATTTTTTAAAAAAAAAAGAAAAAAGATATTAGAAGCGTGAGAAGCCCTTCAATCTTTTTGCCGTTGAATTATATATTTTTTATGAGTATTGTGGCTAAAAATTGAGAAAAATATTTCGGGTCAATTTTTGCAAAATTTCAGCCGAAATCGTGTAACATCATGGTTTTTTGTCTAAAAACGCGTTTCGGGGACCTGACTCAGTTTTGAAATCTCAAGGATTTGTTTTTACGAGCATCTGAATCTTGTTTCAATTTAATTAGAAACAAATTCGGAAAAAAAATGGAAAACGATATTAGAAGCGTGAAAACCCTTCAATTTTTTTTGGTTTGAATTATATATTTTCTTCTGAGTATTGGCAAATAATTGAGGAAAAAAATTTTGGGTCAGTTTTTACAAAATTTTAGACGAAATCGTGTACTAACCATCACGGTTTTTTGCTAAAAATGTGTTCCGGGGCCCCGGCTCAGTTTTGCATGATTTTTGGCGTAAAGAT
>AWWV01010777.1:0-22332 GCA_001974805.1 Corchorus capsularis
ATGATTTTTGGCGTAAAGATTTTTTGAAATATATATATTCATAGAATCAAATCCCAGCCATATTGAATTTAGGGATTTGCTTTTACGAGCATCTTAATATTTCGATTTAATTAGAAGTTAATTCGGGAAAAAAAATGAAAAAACGAAATTAGAAGCGTGAAAAGCCGGCAATCTTTTTGGCATGAGATTATATATATTTCTTTAGTATTGTGGCAAAAAATTCAGAAAAATATTTTCGGATTAGTTTTTCGCCGAAATCGTGTACTAACCATCACAGTTTTTGGGTTAAAAACGCGTTTCGGGGCCCTGCTTTAGTTTTGCATGATTTTTGGCGCAAAGGCTCCTTGAAATATCCATATTCATCGAACCAAATTTCAGCCACATTGGATACAAGGATTTGTTTTTAGGAGCATCTGAATCATGTTTCAATTTAATTAGAAATTAATTCGGAAAAAAATGGAAAACGATATTAGAAGCGTGAAAAACCTTTCACAATTTTTTTGCATTGAATTATATATATATATATATATATATATAGTATTGTGGCAAAAAATTGAGAAAAAACTTTTCGGGCCAATTTTAGCCGAAATTGTGTACTAGTCATCACGGTTTTTGACTAAAAACGCGTTCTAGAGGCCGGACTTAATTTTGCATGCTTTTTTGCGCAAAGACTCCTAGAAATAGCTATATTCATCGAATCAAATCTCAGCCACATTGGATATAAGGATCTTTTTTTTTAACAAGCATCTAAATCTTGTTTCTATTTAATTAGAAATAAATTTGGAAAAAAATGAAAAAAAAACGATTTTAGAACCGTGAAAAGCCCATCAATCTTTTTGGCGTTGAATTATATATTTTTTCTAATTATTGTGGCAAAAAATTGAGAAAAAAATTTTCGGGTCAGTTTTTGGCCAAAATCGTGTACTAACCATCACGGTTTTTGGCTAAAAACGCGTTACAGGGCCCTGGCTTAGTTTTGGATGATTTCTGGCAGAAAAGACTCCTTGAAATATCTATATTCATCTAACCAAATCTCAGCCGCATTGGATTTAAGGGTTTTTTTTACGAACATCTAAATCTTGTTTCGATTTAATTAGAAACTATTTCAGGAAAATTGGAAAAACGATATTAGAAGCGTGAAAAGCCCGTCAATCTTTTTGGTGGTGAATTATATATTTTTTCTGATTATTACGGCAAAGAATTGAGGAAAAAATTTTCGGATCAGTTTTTAGTCAAAATAGTGTACTAACCATCACGGTTTTTGATAAAAAAACGCGTTCCATGGCTACAACTCTGTTTTGCATGATTTTTGACGCCGATACTCCTTGATTTATCTTTATTCATCTAATCAAATCTCAGCCACATTGGATTTAGTGATTTGTTTTTACGTGCATTTGAATCTTGTTTCGATTTAATTAGAAATTAATTCAGAAAAAAATACGAAAAGCGATATTAAAAGCTTGAAAAGTCCTCCAATCTTTTTGGCGTTGAATTATATATATTTTATGAGTATTTTCGCCAAAAATGGAGGAAAAAATTTCGGGTCATTTTTACCATAATGGTTTTTGGCTAAAAACACATTCCAGGCCCCGGCTCAGTTTTGTATGATTTTTGGCGCCGAGACTCCTTGAAATATCTATATTATTTAATCAAATCTCAGGCATATTGGATTTAATGATTTGTTTTTACGAGTATATAAATCTTGATTCGATTTAATTAGAAATTAATTCAAAAAATATGAAATAAAAATTTGATTAATTTATTCTCAATAATTTGTAAAAATTTAGAGAAATTTAATCTTTTCAAATTTAACATTGACATTACATTGCACAATATGTAACTTTTAAAATATGTTTCAATCAAAACCTCAACCCACGTGTGAAACACGTAGCAAATTACTAGTTAGAAAAAATAGCGATCATAAATTTCGCAGTTGCCCCGTTGGTAGACTTACTCATTAAAATCAAATGCACAACGTGAACCGAATTCGGATTAGCCAGAGCAAAACTCTGGATTTAAAAAAAAAAAAAAAAGAAGCAATCATAAATTTTCTTATTAAGTTGGAATCTTGTAATGGACCAACAAAAATTGATTAAATCGGGCTTTAGAATGTCTAACAGACTACACCAACAAATATGAAGAGGGCTGAAGGCGCCCAAACATTTGGGTCTGTGAATAACAGTTTGTGAGGTTTTTTTTTTTGGCCAAAAATTTGTGAGGTTCTTGAGAGCTTAGTTTGACTAATTTATGTGTGTTTGTTTTCTGATCTGAACCCACAAGAGAGGGTTAATTTTGATATTGGAAGACAAATCACGGAGCTTAATGATTTTGACACGGTATTTATGATTTATCTACTGAGTCTAGTGAAGGTAAGTAATTAACTGGGCCTCTTGGATTAAGTTGTTCAAGCCTGCATTATTAAAAATTAAAAAATTCAAAAAATCTGTTTAAGAAAGTGGAATATGTGTTTTAACCTTTTGAATTGTAGTTTCTATAAAGGAGATTAATCTAAACTCACTTATAGTTTAGGAGAAACCAATGAAGGAAAATGGAGATTTCAAGTTTTGCCAAATCAGCTTCATTGCAGGACTAAACTCAGGATCCATGTAAAATGCACTCTGCCACACCAATAGCCGATTTAGCGATGTAAAACAGGGCACCTCTGTCATCATCACATAGAGCAACTAGAGAGGTACATTTTGTTTATTTTAATGCTTTCTTTTCTTTTGTTTAATATATATTAATTTTGTCAAAGTTTAAAACTTAGATACGTTGTTCTATTTTGATTGGAATTCATCAGCAAAGTAAACAATGAGCCGAATGAAGTTAAAATGGAGAAAATTTGGAAGAGCTTTACTCCCATAGTGGATCAACCCGATTCGAATAAGGTTAACTTGTAAATATAAAAAAAAAAGAATGAAGTTAAAATGGGGAAATCCTAATGCTATTTCTAGTTCTGTGCAAGTAGAATAAAGCCATTTGTTGACAAACAGCAATAAAAATTTATTTATTGGATAATTAATTAATTAAAAACGAAGGGACAAACTTTAGCCGATTTATTAACAAGCGTCCAATGAGAAAGAAGATAAATCAGTCGAGCTTAATGATTTTCGCACGAAATTTGTCTACTGGTTCGGGTGAAGGTAAGTAGTTAATTGGCCCTCCTGGGTTAACTTGTTCAAGCCTGCATATTTCCAAGAAAGCAAAATATACTTGTCCTAAGAAACTGGAACATGAGTGTTTTAAATTGTAGTTAATTATAGTAAGGAAAATTAAGCTAAATTAACTCACTTATAGTTGAGGAGAAAATAATGAAGGAAAATGGAGATTTCAAGTTTTGCTAGATCAGCTCCAGGACAGGAACTGCTCCCTGCTCCAAAGGGTTGGAAAATTCCTGCTTTGGGTCTAAGATCCTGAAGTCAGCTCAAACAAAAGAAAGCAGATAATTTCAGAATTATGCTAGATTTTCACTCTTTTTTTTAGTAATTGGAATATTCTCGGTTATACTTACATCCCATCTTGAAGGATTGAACTCTTTGGGATTGGAATAAATTTCAGGATCCATGTGAACATCACTTGTCCAGACCAATACTTTCCATCCTTTTGGTACTAAGAAACCTGGACGAAACAGGAATGTTATTAATTTGGTCTAAAAAGCTTCTAAGTTTAGGCATATATAGAGCATGATGAATATATATACACGGTGAGAGAGACTAACCATTTAATTCTGTATCTTGTTTTGCCTCTCGAAAAAGTGCAAAAGTGTTGGTTCGTATCCTTAGCGTCTCATCAATCACCTATGGAATTCATATATAAGAACATATCATTTGTTGGAACCTTGAAACTATATATATTGCAGATTTGTAATTCATAAGATACCTTGGATAGATATTTCATTTGTTTAATTTCATCGAGAGTTAAGCCTTTTTGGGAAGATGGTCTTCTTCTTATGATTTCCTCTTGCTCTTCCTGAAACCCATAGGACATAGTCCAAAATATTTTCTAAAATCCGAAATTTGGGTTTTGGTTTGACAGTAGCAATAATATTAATATGATGGGTTCCATCTCAGCTTATTGGAGAAATAAGTCACTAACTAAATTATACGAAATATGTCAAATAAGTTCATCAACTTTAATTTTGGTAAATCAAAATCTTTGAAACCTAATTTTGACTAGATAAGCCCTTCTGCCATGTCATGTGCCCTGAAAATGTATCCCATGTCAGTTTATGGTATATTTTCTCGAAAAGTATTTTTTTAAAAAAACAATAATAATGACTTCAAATTTTTATTTAATTTTTTTTCTTTTTCAAAAAATTTACTCTGATCTGACTTGGCATTTTCAAGCCACGCGGCATGCTAGCGTGACTTTTACTCCATGACATAATGGTTTATCTAGTCAAAATTAGGTTTTCACTAAATTCAATTGGCCAAAATTGAAGTTATATATGGAGCTTATTTAACACTTTTTATATGGTTTAGGGACCAATTTTTTTAATAAGCCATTCTGTCTCTCACCTTGGCCTTTTGCAAAAATTGTGGATGTTGATGGAGATAGATGGTGGCCCAGGCGGCGGTACGCCCTGAGGTTTCACGGCCGGCAACCAAGAATATGATAAGTACAACAATAATATGTTCCTCATCCATTATTTTTTCACCTTGGTCATTTTCAGCTTCCTTAATTAAGTCAATTAGGCCTTTCCTTATGTTTGGGACATTCGATTCCTTCTCTCTTCTTTCAGCTAATATAGCTTGAATAATTGTTACCAACATCTTTCTTGCCTGATTTCAACAAAAATACAAGAAAATTTAACCTTGTTGACAAAATGAAATTGGCTTAAAAATCATTAGAGTGTATAGAAAAAACTCACCTTAAGTGCTCTATGATATGTAAAACCTGGGATATTAATGGGTGTGGAGAAAAGTCCCTGGAATAAATATGTATAATTCTTCTCCATTAATGCAATGGAAGAATCATCAGTTGCAGGGCCAAGGAAAATGGTGGTAATGACTTTGAAAGCAATCTTATGCACCTCAGAGAGGAAGTCAATTGGCTGGTTCATCCTAGTCCATTCTTTCAATGTGTTGATTACAATTTCTTCAATACTCCCAATTAACAAAGATAGCGAATCCTGGCCATTAATTGGGCTTGTTATTAGCCTTCGAAATCTCTTGTGCCCAGGTCCCGAAAAGATATCAAATGGTTTTCCTCCGGAAATTAGACTTGAAACCTCGTATCCGGTTGTGAATTGCTCGTCATCTGTCAACACTTTCCGACACAGCTCGGGACCGCAGACTATGATGCTTGGTTTCCAAAACAAATTGGTTTTGTAAATACATGTTTTACCGTACCTGAAGTTTATTTCAATGTAAGAAAAAGAATATTGTTAGAATTGTGAAGTAGACAAGCAGTACATTTTAGAGATTGAAGAAGAGATAAGAATTAGACCTTTTCTTCAAGTTGTTGAGGAAGGATTCTGGAAATTGGGATTTGTAAGCTCTGATGAAAGACAACGTGTTTCCAATTAATGGCAATCCCATGTCACCTGGAGGCAGTGAGCTCTGTTTTTTCCCCAACTTTTTCACATAGTACCATTCTACCACTCTCCCAATGAAACCAGTAAATACCAAAATATATGTTAGAGCTCCTAGCAAAACTGCAGCATTAATATTGTACCACCTTAAATCTAGCTCCATTTTCTTGTTTCCCTCTTCCTCTCTGTTTATTTTTGGCTTGTATCTTTCATATATGCAAGTTCTTGTATTTATAGCTGCAACATATGATTTCCCTTTTTTTTGGTACATTACATATGACTTCCCTTTTAACTTCTTAAATTAAATTGTAGCAATCACATTAAATCATGGCCTAACAAAATTAATTTCTTAGGCTTTCCTAACTTTTTTTTTTTAGAAAATATTTATTTATTTTTTTAATATTTAAGATTGTTAGGAATCGAATTGTTAGAAGATAGTAGTTGTTTAACTGCATAAGCAACATGGAGAAAGTTTATCTTTGGGAGCTTGTATTAGCTTTTGATTGATCTTTACTTTTAAGAAATCAAATCAAAATTGAAGACCTCCCGGAGTCAAGTAAGTTGGCAATGGGGGCGGTTGAATCTCCCAATTCCTTAAAAGTTTGAATGAAAATTTGGATGTGCCCACTTTGACCTGATCATGAATGTTCACTCTCAGCTAATTTATTCATTATCATTATCGATAGGTCATAACTCAAATAAAAATCCACAAATCTAAATAAATCTTAAATAATTACAGTTAAAAGAGAAAAAAAGGAAATCAACAAATGATTAGTTGAAGTGATAAGAAGCTTCCATCCTGACAAGTAGGACGGAGTGAGGATTCTAGCTTTGGGGCCTGGAATATATAAATATTAAAGTTCCAAATTTATATAACTATGTTTTTATTTTAAGATTTATGAGTGATGATCACTTGAGTTAGTGGGAATTACCACATAATCGAGATGTGGCATCACCACAACCATAAAATGATATTATATTCTACAATTAATGCTTGGAAAATCTTTGAAAAATATTACAAAAGGCTAAATTAGACATTTTTTGTTTACATTTAATTAGATCTAATAAAAATTGACCAAAGAAGTGATTTAATTAGGCTAAATCAGGTTCCTACTCTTTCTTCCTTGTTTTTGTTTTTTCTCTAAGAAATTTTACGTCAACAAGCAAACAAAATTCTTAATTAAGAAATTAAGATTCTTAATTAAAAGTAAAAAAAATGTATGATTTATCATTTTGTGATATTTTCCAAAGATTTCCAAGCATTAATTGTAGAATATCACTTTGTGATTGTGGTAATGTCACATCTCGATTATGAGATAATTTCAACGGATTCGAATCTATAAGATCATCACTCTATCGTATTTATAGTAACTAAGGAACAATACTCAGTGGGAGCTAGAATTTGAATCTTGGGGACCAAACAAAAATGCTTTGTACCTTGTTTAAAATTTTTTTTAGCATACATATTATGTATGATAATTATCATATGATAAGCTATATAGACATTATTGAATGTATGCAAATTAAAAATGAATTATTAAAAAGTGACGTACCTTTATTTAAAATTGTGCACGACGTTCTTTCAAGGAAATAAAATCACCAAGTACAGAGTCTAAGTCAAAAGTTTCAGCAATCTCCTGCTCAATATAAACAACAAGATTATCAACAAGAAATTCATCTTCCACTTTGTTGCGAAGTCTTGTTCCAATATTTCTATAACAATCAAACAAGTAATTAATAAATCAATTTCTTAATACTTTAAATAAATATTAGTACATCTATAATGAGCAATTCATAAATTCAATGGCATTATAAATGTGTAGTAAAAAAGAAAAAGAAGGAAAAATCATTAACCTATCAATTTAGAGAACATAACGATTTCAATTTTCAAGTGGAAATTTTTAAATATATTATGATAATGTATAAAATACAACAAATTATAACATGTGTTTTTCTATTTAACATATTTAAATTTAATATAAGTCATTTTCACTCTCAATACACATTAAAATTTACAAAATTTATCAAAAAAGTAAATAAATCTTCCAAATTTAATAAAAAAATGAAAAACCCATAACTTACCATTAAAGAAGACAAGATGAATGGTGTGGTCCTTACTTTTCTTCTTTTGTATCTTGAGAAAATAAAGAATAATGGGGTGTTTTTAATGGAGTTGAGACAAAAATGGGAGAAGTTTTAGAAGAACTTGCCCCGTTGGAAATGAGAGCTTTTGGCAGCCAAGCCAACCTTTTGTCTTCTTCTTACAATTTAGCTTACTTAAGAAGTAGAAAAGAAATTTTGTATTAAAATAAATGGAAATAAATTTTTAATTTATTATATTTGGGCTTAAATTTCATATTATCGGACTTGGAACCACTTTGTTTATTCTAATTTTTTAAAGTCCATTTAATATTTGGGGGGGGGGGGAACCTCATATTTTTGGAGGGGGCCAGACATACACAAAATTTTCCTACACTATATAAAACTACTACCCCATAATTAATTTTCAAAATTCTTGGGGGGCCATGGCCCTGCCTTAAATGGCTTCGCCTCTGACAATACTTGTGCCAATTTTAGATCGATACAGCGATACCCATTAATCTATTAAATTCAACAAAAATTATAAATACCGACAAAAATTAGAAACCCAAGTGTGAAATTCACAGCGACAAAGTATTTTTTTAGATGTACAAAGAAATCTCATTACAACGATAATAATCCTTTATATGTCCAAAATCTTATGAGAACTCAATTTAAATTAAGAAATTAACTTAAATAAACTATTTACAAATTAAATAAATAAACCAACTAAACCCCCACATTCCGTGGTACTTAAATCCAGAACCTCATAATGTAGTCACGGTGTTCTCAACGGTTAAGCTAATAACTCAGATGCACACACAACAAAAATTAGTAATGGTATATATAGTAAATTATTGTCGCGGGCGTGGCGTAACAAAAATTAATTAATTATAATTAGTTAAGCTTCCTACTTGAATATATTTAATTCTCTCTCTCACTCCCTTATTTTTATCTTGCTATCAAATCTTCCTGTATGATCTGATCCGATAGTAATATAATCTTGTCTTATCTTATACAGTACTATATAAAAGCGGATCAAATGACTACCATGCGGACCAAAAGTTGGGTTCTTTTATGGACCAACAAAAAGTTGATTAAATCGGGCAATCAAATGTCATAAAACTGCACAGAACAAATATGAAGAGGGCCAAAGCCCAAACATTAATCCACAAGCGTCCATTTGGTTAGGTCCGTAAATTAGTAGCAATTTGTGGCGAGAGGTTTGGTATTTAATTGGTCCCATTGGATTTAGCTCTTCAAGACTGCAGTGAGAGAAATTATTCCATGATCCAGTCCACCACGTTATTCATGATCCCGGTTAATAAAATTTTAAATTTTAATCAGTCAGATTTGTTCCTACAATTTCTAAAACTCTAGCCTATTAATGTTCTAAATTCAGGGACTTACCCGATGAATTTTATCGGGTGAAACTTTGGACTAAACCTGGTGCTAAATTACCGTGATGAAAGAAAAAAATTGAAGTCACGCTCACGGAGATTTTAGCCAATTTTCTTGTATGATCTAAATCAAAGTAGAGATATTACACACTTTTAATTAGTTAAGAAAAATGGAGGAAGAGAATGCTTCTTCTCCCCCAACTTGCTAACATAGTAGCTCTCATTTACTTTCCTATGAAACTCAAATAAGGAACTATAAGCTCCCAATCCAACCACACAACTGCAAGAATCAAATTAAGGCTCGAAACTTAACCATTAGTTTATCATTGTCCAAATTTTGTTTTGTCTCTGTTTAATCTAAGTTGAAAATTGTCTCTCAGTTTGCCCATATTATGATATAAAATTTCTTATACTGAGTTGCTATATTATAATACGCTTTGAGTCCCTTGGGGTCAATATTCTATTTATCTTTCTAGCAATATAGCCATTCGTTTGACAAATAGAGATCCATTTTGCAATAAAAGTATATTGTACAATAATCGACATTGTTACATCTTTCTTAGCCGATTAAAACAAAGGTACAAACTTTGGCCGATTTATCCACAAGCGTCCAATGACAAAGAAGATGAATCAATGGAGCTTAATGATTTTCGCACGAAATTGGTCTACCGGGTCTGGTGAAGGTAAGTAGTTAACTAGCCCTCCTGGGTTAAGTTGTTCAAGCCTGCATTTTTCCCAAAAAAAGCAAAACACTTGTCCTAAGAAACTGGAACATGAGTGTTTTAAATTGTAGTTATATAGTAAGGAAAATTAAGCTAAAGTGCTAACTCACTTATAGTTGAGGAGAAAATAATGAAGGAAAATGGAGATTTCAAGTTTTGCTAGATCAGCTCCAGGACAAGTACTGCTTCCTGCTCCGAAGGGTTGGAAACTTCCTGCTTTGGGCCTAAGATCCTGAATTCAGTTCGAACAAAAGAAAGAGGATAATTTCAGAATTATGCCAGATTTTCACTCTTTAGTAATTGGAATATCCTCTGTTACTTACATCCCATCTTGAAGGATTGAACTCTTTGGGATTGGAATAAATTTCAGGATCCATGTGAACAGCACTTGTCCAGACCAATATTTTCCATCCTTTCGGTATCAAGTAACCTGGACGAAAATGGCAAGTTATTTGCTATAAAAACCTTCCAAGTTTAGGCATAGAGCACGATGAATATGTATCATATACACAGTGAGAGACTAACCATTTAATTCTGTATCTTGTTTTGCCTCTCGAAAAAGTGCAAAAGTGTTGGTTCGTATCCTTAGTGTCTCATCAATCACCTATGGAGTTCATATTGTTTGTTGGATATATACTTTGAAACTATATATTAAAGATCTGTAATTCGTTAGATAAATAACATACCTTGGATAGATACTTCATTTGTTTAATTTCCTCGAGAGTTAAGCCTTTCTGGGAGGATGGTCTTCTTCGTATGATTTCCTCTTGCTCTTCCTAAAATCCACAGTCGAAAAAAATTAATGTTTTAAAAACCGGAATTTCGATTTGGTTTGATATAGTAGCAATTAAAATGATGGGTTCTTCTATCTCTCACCTTGGCCTTTTGCAAAAATTGTGGATGTTGATGGAGGAAGATGGTGGCCCAGGCGGCGGCACGCCCTGAGGTTTCACGGCCGGCAACCAAGAATATGATAAGTACAATAATAATATATTCATCATCCATTTTTTCCCCTTCCTCATTTTCAGCTTCCTTAATTAAGTCTATTAGGCCTTTCGTTATGTTTGGGACATTCGATTCCTTCTCTCTTCTTTCAGCTAATATAGCTTGAATGATTGTTGCCAACTCCTTTCTTGCCTGATTTCAACAAAAATGCAAGAAAATTTACCTGGTTCACAAATTAAATTGGCTTTAATTAAAAATGGCTTATTAGCCTTTTTGCCCTCTAAAATATTGCGTCAAGGACGTTTTACCCCATAAATTTCAAATTAGGACATTTTGCCCCATAAACTTCTAAAATCGGGATGTTTTGTCCCCTAAACTTTTGTTTTGGTGAAAGTCCCCTGAGCTTTCAAAATTCAAGACATTAATTTTACCCTTGACAAAGGAGGTAAATTATCTTGAATTTGGAAAGTTCAGGGGACAAATTGTCTTAGACTCATAATTCAGGAGAAAAAAAAGGCTAATAATTGCCCTATAAAAATCGGCATAAATATCACTTTGCACCCTTAAGTTTGTACGGACTGCCACTTTGCACCCAACTTTTTTATTTTAACCAAAACGCACCCTAAAGTTTTATTTTTTTTGCCACTTTGCACCCTCTGTCCGTTAGAACAAAACAAATCGATCACGGCGTCCGACGTGGCATGCCACGTGGACAAAAAATGACACGTGGCATGTATCCTTTTGTGCACGTGGCATGCCACGTGCCACTTTTTGAAACATGTGGCATACCACGTGTCACTTTTGTTACACGTGGCGTGACATGTGTCACTTTTGGTACATGTGGCACGACTTTTGGTATATGTGGCGTGCCACATATCACTTTTTGGTACACGTGGCGTGCCACGTCGGACACCGTGATAGAATCGTTTGTCCTACCATGACGGAGGGTGCAATCTGGCACAAAAATAAAACTTTAAGGTGCGTTTTGGTCAAAATAAAAAAGTTGGGTGCAAAGTGACAGTCCATATAAACTTAAGGTACAAACTTAAGGGTGCAAAGTGGCATTTATGCCTATAAAAATCACAGTAATGTAGCAAAACTTATACCTACGTACCTTGAGTGCTCTATGAAATGTAAAACCCGGGATATTAATGGGTGAGGAGAAAAGTCCCTGGAATAAATATTCATAATTCTTCTCCATTAATGCAATGGCAGAATCATCAGTTTCAGGGCCAAGGAAAATGGTGGTAATGACTTTGAAAGCAATCTTATGCACCTCAGGGAGGAAGTCAATTGGGTGGTTCATCCTTGTCCATTCTTCCAATTTTCTGATTACAATTTCTTCAATACTCCCTATTAAAGTAGAAAGTGAATCATGACCATTAATTCGGCTTGTTGTTAACCTACGAAATCTCTTGTGCCCAGGTGATCCCGACATGATATCAAATGGAACTCCACCGCAAATTAGACTTGAGAACTCGTATCCTGATGCGAATTTCTCATCATCTGTCAACACTTTCCGACACAGCTCGGGACTGCAGACTATGATGCTTGGTTTCCAAATCAAATTGGTTTTGTAAATGCCTGTTTCACCGTACCTGAAGATTTATTGTTTCAATGTAAGAAAAAGAATATTGTTAGAACTGTGAACAAAAACACAACATTTTAGAGATTGAAGATGGGATCAAATATACCTTTTCTTCAAGTTGTTGATGAAGGATTCTGGGAATTGGGATTTGTAAGCTCTGATGAAAGACAACATGTTTCCAATTAAAGGCAATCCCATGTCACCTGGAGGCAGTGAGCTCTGTTTTTTCCCAAACTTTTTCACATAGTACCATTCTACCACTTTCCCAATGAAACCAGTAAATACCAAAATATATAATGCTCCTAGCAAAACTGCAGCACAAATATTGTACCACCATAAATCTAACTCCATTTTGATCGATTTCGTTCCTCGTCTTACCTTTTTTTTTTTTGGTCTTTTTTCTTCTATCGGTTTGTCTATTTCATATTTAAGGTCTTGTATTTATATATAGCCGCAACGTTGTTTCCCTTTAACTGCTTAAATTATTATACTATTATACTAGTAATTGTATTAATTATTTAATTAAATCTATGGGCAATCTCTTTTTTTTTGGGGTCAAATATGGGCAATCTCTTTAATATCACAAATATATATAAAGCCATATGGCAGAATCAAATTAATTAATCTTTTTTTTTAGGTAAAAATTAATTAATCTATCTTGTTTTTCATAATCTTTTGCTATAAAATCTTGCTATATGATCTTATAGCACTATTTAATCTTATTTATACTATATAAAAACAGATGCCATTGATCAAATGACTTTCATACCGACCAAAAGTATATATGTTAAGTACAAATTGGGAAGGAAACCGTGTCTTCAGTGAAAGTCCCCTTAATCAGGAGAGAGATCAGGGATTCGTTAATTCCTTTTTCCAATTAGACATATTGTTTCGAAAGAATTACTACTATATTGCAAAAAAATTAAAAAGACAATCACAATAAATGGAAGCCAATTATTTCTAAGAGTAGGGCAACTTGCACGCTTAATTTTACCATCTAATATCCCGTCCGACATGTTATTGAAAAAACATACTATAATATCTAAAATCTTATAATTAATATCATAAAATCAAAGATTTATCTTGTAAACTCCTCTTATTTGTAACTAGTGGCTTAACCTATTAATTATGTTATAGCTTTAATTATTATGCGGGATAACATACACATGTAGAATAGGGAGGAGAAAAATATTTTACATACTAATTACTTTTTTTTTTACCTAGATTGAGTCTGCTAATAGGGGTAGCTTGTTACACGCAAGGTCTCCAACATGAATTGGAACAAACCACTTAGCACTTGACCCAACACTTATTGGTAATTACTAATTACTTCAATGTTTTGGTTTCATACATCATTTCTGGCTATTAATCCCTTTTTTTAATTTAGTATTTTTTTTGAGGAATTTTTTTAATTTAGTATTAATTTTCTATACGGAATGAAAATATTTAAAGCATTATTATATATATGCTGATATATAATACTAACTCGTGCTAATTGCAAAGTTGGCCCGAGAGTCGTGTAATTGCACCTTTTATTTTATTTAGATTAAAATAGTACTCAGATCATGCCATACGGCCCATACCTAATTTGAATCTTTCTGCCTATGAAATGGGTTTTATCAAAATGTTTTTTTTAAAGATATATTTATATGGGTTTAATCGTAAAGGACTAGAGTTAATTTGATCTTTTTCTCTGCAGAGAAAATTTTGATGAGGAACTGAGCATTAATTTGTTGGAGAGACAGTAGATAATAGACTAAAGGCTCAAATAAGGGCCCCAATTTTGCAAAAAAGTTCAAATAAGGGTCCTAAAACATAATTTAAATAAATTAAAATACATATTTAGTAAATTATGATATTTTTTGCAATATGTTAGTTAATACTAGTGAGTGAGATGTATATGAATTAAAAAGCACGGAAAAATCATATATCATATTACGTTTATTGAATTTATTTGGATTAAAATGTTTTGATTTTTAATTAATATTATAACATCATTTGTATATCAAAATTGATGTGTAAGCATGACAAACATTGGTTTTCATCGAAGGAAAACCTAATTTGTAAAAATTTACTTAGTATGTCTTTTAATTTGTTGAAATTATGTTTTGAGTCCCTTATTTGAGCTTATTTGCAAAGTTATGACCCTTATTTGAACCTTTAGCCCTTGTTTGATTGGAAGGTTTTGGAGGGTTTTGGAGGGGTGGACCCTATTTGGTTGTAGAAGTGGGCTTTTTGAAGGGGTTTGGAGGAGCCATTAAAACTCCTCCAAACCCCTTATATTGCACCCCTCCGAATTGGGGTATTTTGGAAGGGTGGAGTTTTGGTTGAATATTTGTTGTTAAAATTACCTTCATATTTTAAATGTAAATCCGAAAATAACCTTATTCAATAAAACCCTATCTCTACTTCATTATCATCAAAGTTTCACCGCTACTTTGTCTGAACAAACTTTCTCCCAACGTGATGAGCAACAATAGCTAGGAGAAGGAGCTGAAATTCCCTTTATTCCTCAAAAAATCAAATAAAAAATCCTTTCAAGATTGCCCATTACATTGATTTCTCAATTTAGGTATGATTTAACTTCTTTTTCTTTCTCTGCCATGGATTTTTCCCTTTTGTTTTTTGATTCTTCATTTGGATTAGTTATAGAAATCAATAGATCAAACGTTTATTTTTTTTAATTCTTCATTTCGCTTTTTAATTCTTCCCGTATAATTCTTCTTCTTTTTTTGTTTATTTTTTGTTTATTTTTTCTTTTTTAGTTCCTGCCAAGCATAGTCTGCACAAGAGAGTACTCTGTTTATTATTTTTGGGTGAATGAAACATAATCTGTTGATATATTGTCATTGTTGATTTTTTTTTCTTTTTTTCTCCAACTTTAGCATTTTGAATATCACAATATTAACATGAACATTTATCTGATCTCATTTTCTTTTTCTTATATCTCCCCATGTTGCTTGCTGATCACACACCTTTCTTTCTTTTGACCTTATACATTCAATTCAATATAGGGACGTTCAAATGTTGAGCCTGAACTCAAAGTGATAAAACATTTTTAACAAATATATATTGTTTTGCTCCTAGTGTTCTGTGTATGATAGATTTTCCAACTTAACCATGTTGAAGCAAATTATTTATCAATAAATCTTTAACTTAACCCAACTTAAAAGACAAGGACTGATCAATAGATCTATATGGTACTAAATTCTAATGTTTATTAATCTAACCAAAAAGAGGTTAAGTCAGGGATTTGGAATTGTCGAAAACAAGGAAAGTAATTATATTAGTCTTTAGTGTTGCTTATTTTCATGTTTGTTGATGTCTTTCTCTTTTCTTTTCCTCTTTCTAATTGTCTCTCTTTATCTCCCTATTAGTGGTGCATTTTGGTGAGGTTGGAGCAAAGTTCGAGTTCGACTACTCAACACTTGATTTTGGAAACTTTTTAACTCCAATCTGCATTCATTCAGGCACTTGAATCGCCTAAAACGGATCTCCGGATTGAAAGTTACGATTTTCTCCCTAAAATCACTCCAAATTACCCTTCAAGCTCAAAAGTACAAAATGTAAGAATTTATCCTAAAAAACAATGGAAAGTGCAATATAAATGCTCAAAACATAATCTAAATATACTCTGAATAATGTAAATTATTGCACTTATCATATTTATATTTCAGTTATAAATTATTATGTTATATTTGAAGTTTATTTTTAAATGTAATAAATTACATAGCACATCCCATGTATCAAAATAATATATTTTGTAAAACACATTCATTTATTTAATTTTTTTTGGCCAAATTATAGTAATAAAAATAATAATATGCTCAATATAATTATTATACACCAATTATTTATTTTTAATGAGAAATAATCAAATGTATAAAAAAACTACATCATTTCTTACTTCCTATAAATAAGGGTAAATTGGTAAAATATACCAAAAACTCCTTATAATCCCTTCTCCCAATCAAACACAAAATATAATAACACTCCTCCTTACTCCTCCAATGAACCAAACATAATATCTTTTAAAACTCCTCCATCCTCCTCCCCCTCCCTACTCCCCCCCCCCCCCCCCCACCCCCCTAACCAAACAAAGGCTTAGTCTAGATAATACTCGAATTTAGAGAGATCATAGTAGGTTCTTAATTGGGTACTTTTACGGACCAACATAATTGATTGGATCGGGCTTTAATTTTTTTTTGGCCATAGATCGGGCTATAGAATGTCAAACAGATTGCAGAAAACAAATACGAATAAGCCCAAAACCCAAAACCCAAACATATGGGTTCATAAATAACAATTTGTGAGATTTCATGGGAGCTTAACGACTCTTGCAAGACAATTGTCTGCTGGGTGTGGCGAGGGTAGGCATTTAATTGGTCCCTTTGGGTTTAGCTCTTCAAGCCTGCAGTGATATTGAAAGGGAAAAATTGTAGTCAACAGCTCATGGAGATTTAAGCAATTTTTTGTAAGATATCTAAATCAAAGAAAAGAGATTACTTACTTGTAGTTAAGGAGAAAATAGTGAAGAAAAATGGAAATCTCAAGTTTGCCAAGAGCGGCTCCGGGGCATGTCCTAATGCCTGCTCCAAAGGGAATGAAAGAACCTGCCTTGAATTTATGGTCCTCCCATCTTGAAGGAAGGAACTCTTTTGGGTTTGAATAAATGTCAGGATCCATGTGAACAGCCCTCTGCCAAACCAAAACTTTCCATCCTTTTGGTATCGTATAACCTGGAAAATTGAAAACCCTTCGTCATTTTGAGACAAAAACAGAGGAATTGTTAAGGAAAATGAAGAGCCGAAGGTATTCGGAGACGACTAACCATTAAGCTCAACATCAGTTTCGGCCTTACGAAAAATTGAGAATGCAAAATTGCTTCTCCGCAAAGACTCATCAATCACCTGAAAATAATGCAAAATTGTGATTTGTGGTGTGGCAATCAGAAATCAAATGCAAGGAATTTCAGAAATTGAAATATTCAAAGTCTAGCTCATTGCGAAGTTGTATAGCAAACCTTTGGTAGATATTCCATTTGTTTGATTTCGGCGAGGGTCAGACCTTTTTGCGAAGATGGCCTTCTCTTGATGATAGACTCTTGCTCTTCCTGAAAGGTGAAATATTCCAAATTCAGTTAAAATTAGAAACTCTAAAATAAAAAATGGGAAGTGTTTGATGAAAATCATTATTAATCTTGCTATTATTGAAAGAGTAAGTAATTTCACCTTGGCTTTTTGCAACATTTCTGGATGTTCATTGAGGCTGATAATAGCCCACATTACAGTTTGTGCTGTAGTTTCATGTCCCGCGAACAATATGAGCAACAATAAATCAATGATATGCTCATCCTCCAATTTCTCGCCATTGTCATCTTCAACTTCCATAAGTAAGTCCACCATTCCTTTCTTCCTGTTTGGTACATTAGTTTTCCGCGCTCTTCTTCCATCTATTTCGGCTTGAAATATTGTCTTTACCAGCTTCTCTCTTGCCTAATTGATTGTTCAATTGAAACATATATTAAGCAGAGTATATAGATTACAATTAGAAGGCTTGATAGACATTTTGGCTCTGAACTTTTAAGAAATGGATAAATTAGTTCTAAATTTTTTTTAAATTACCAATTACATACCTAAACTTGTAAGAAAGGGATAAATTACCTATTCTGAACGAAAATTGATTAAATGACACCAACAATTGGACATATATATATTGGACTAAATCTATAGGAATCATACCAATTTCTGTACAAAAATGTCTAATTTTTATCAAATTAATAATGAAATTTAATCAATTTCCATCCAAAAGGGTTAATTTATCTATTTTTTACCAGTTCAGGCATTGCAATTTGCTAATTTGGAAGTTTAAGTGCTGAATTGTCTATTTCTTACAAGTTCAAGGGCCAAAATGCCCATCAAGCCCACTACAAAAGAAACTGCTACATTTTTCGACCATTTCAAACCAAAATTTACCTCGAGTGCTTTATGGAATGCAAAACCAGGGATGTCAATAGGAAACGAAAGAACGCCAGGGAACAACTCCGTATAATACTTCACCATTGACGAAACAACTGCATCCTGAGTGGAACCCAAGAAAATTTGGGCAGCAACTTTGAAACTAATCCTCTTCATCTCATTGAAGAACTTGATGGGACGGTTCATACTTGCAAGATGTTCCAATGAGGGGATAACAATGTCTTCAATGTGCCCTACATATAAGGCTAATGCCTTCTGTCCACTAATAGGATCCGTCGTTAGCCTCCGCAAACGCCTGTGTTCCGAAGCCGAAACCCCATACAGCGATTTTTTGCCTCCTAATTGTATTGCCGACGAAGGGTATCCGAATTTAAAGTGTTCATCATCTGTTAAGACTTTCCGGCATAGCTCCGGACTGCAAACTATAACGCTTGGACTCCCAAACAAATGAGTCTTATAAATGTTTGTTCTTCCATGCCTGTAATTGCCACCAATTCCCATTACTAATCCCAGAGTTTGGGTAATAATTAAAATGAAAATAAGGAAATTAATGTAAGAGCAAAAACTAACCTTTTCATCAAATTATTGACGAAGGAATCAGGGTCTTGTGACTTGAAAGCTCGAAGGAATGACCACATGTTTCCGATGAATGGCCATCCCATATCACCTGGAGGCAGAGGACTCTGCTTTTTCCCCAAACTATTAACGAAGTACCATTCATTTATTTTCTTAAGGAAAACGTATGCTCCTACCAAAACTGCCACAATCGACCATTCGAACCCCATTTTGGATTTTCTTTCTTCTTTGATTTACTCTTTCTTTTGCTTTTGTTTTGATCTATTAATTTGTGCATTTTTCAGCTTTTTTATGTGCTCATATTTATAGCTGCAAAATTGCTAGCTCGCTCTGAATCATCAACTGGCATTTGACTAGTTGATCATTTGTAAGATGAACAAACCGCCATACATCCGTTAAACTGTAATGATAAGCTTTTGAATTTAATTTGAATAATAATCGAAGAGTTTTTGAAGGAATTCAATCTTACTTAAATTTGTATAATAATCCGCATGATTATATGTATTATGTATACCATTCAAGAAAAATGTCTACGTAACGCATTTGATAATCTAAAAGCTCACATGGGTATAATTAAATCTTAGAATATCTACCTTGGCCGAGTATAATTTTAAAACTGCAGCTGTAGCATTCAACTTTGAAATCTTTTTTCTTGTCAAAAAAAGATTTCAAAGTTGAATGGAAATTGAAAATTGAAAAAAAGGAAAAGTAAGAGTTAAGGTGCGAGAAGGAAAAGTAGAAAATTCAAGAGAATTGAAATCTTTCCACGAATGGTTTTTTGCTTATGAATTACTATGTAAGATACATAAGATATGTATGTATATCGGGCAGCTATAATCAACAAAAATCATGATGCCAAAAAAAAAATCAACAAAAATCAACAATAATTTCGGCCCTCAAAGTTAATCCATATAACGTCTACAGAGTACACCGACTGGAGAGGACATATATGAAGATTGAAGAGGGCCAGACCCGATGTTTTGGGCCGAAGTAAAAATATTAGTCATGCTTTTTAATTGTTGATTGCCTATTGGTCTATTAACGAAGGGAAGGGATGATCCTTGGGCTTATTGTTTTGTACTTTTCTTTGTAGAGAGTATCTACACTAATATTATATTACAAGGTTTGTACCCGCGCGCGCTACGCTGCGCGGATGACTAATTTCTATATCATACAATTTGAAGTGAGTCTAAAATATGTAGCAAACTATAAATATACATGGCTGTTTTGTTTAAAATAGTTGGCTACATTACATACTCAAAAGTGATAGCAATCCAAATATTAACAAAGATTAAAAAAAAAAATGTTTGTAACTCAAGTATCAAAATAAAAGTTTGTCTAACTTAGCAATAAAGGGGGAAATTGAGTCTAGAAAATCCCCGTATGTTAACTGCCATTTTTTTTTTTGAGATTCTTCCATCACTCGAATCTAGTTGGTCTTATGCATTGTGCATGTGCTTAGGGGAAAGCCAAGTGATAAGTCTTCCATAGCACCGAAATGAAATTTGTCAAGTATTTAATATCATATATATAATAATAAAAAATAGAAGACAAAACAACATATTCTTCACAATTCTATTGAAGACAGAAATTTAACATGAGCTTGGGAACTCTTCAAGTGTTATTTTTTCCCACAAAATTTAACTACAAATGCATAACGCATTCCTTAGCCAGGCATGTAATTTGATGGGTAGCTCTTGTAAGAATCTCATGTGACTGGCTAGCTTGAGAACTCTATGCCTTTCCCTTCGCAACAAAGCCCACAGGCCACAACACTTGAGCTGATCATTTATCTTTCTCTCCAATTAACAGGAAGAGGAACAATAATATTAAAGTTGCTAAGTATCAAATATCAAGGTGAAGATTTGAAGTACGTAAATTAATAATTATAATAACGTCAAATTTGAGGATTAATGACTTATATATACAGAAACTAAACGCAAAGTTTTTGAACTCTTCATAAAATAGATCACTTGCAAAATTACATGAACATTTCCAAGGAAAGATTAGGTATACATAACTACCAAAAATACCCTGAAATGCAGTTTCGATAAACCTTTTCAAGAGGACTTTGCAAACAGTATCAATCTTCACATGAAATGATGATAAATCACAACAAAGTATAGTTGTTACCTGAGTTTCCTTCTCTTTGAGATTCTTTCTCTGAAATTCAATCTGAAACTGATGGTTAAACCTTTTGATGTTCAAATTTTTATAATTTCATTATTGACATATGCTTGAACAGGCTCTAATCTATTGTGTCAATATTGAATTTAAAAAGAATATTAAAATCAAATAAAAATATATAAAAAAGTTTGGCATTTTGTTATTGAAATTACCATAAAGAGTTGTAAAATACTACAAACCTGTTAAAAAATACCATGGGACTCTCAAGGTTCTTCCATTGTTAATTACTCCATAACTGCAGCTTCTTATATATGTTGGTACGGACTGCTACTCCTCTAAGTTGGAAAATATAATTGAGAAGCAAAACCTATTGTTTCCATGCTTCCCATGTTCCTATAGAATTCCAAAATATTTGGTACTTTCCTCTCCTTTCTCCAGTATTTGCTGCACATATTTTCCTTGAGCATTAATCCTCATTTGAAGGTGTTTATCAACTCGATGTTGGTACAACATAAACAAAATAAGGATCACCAAAAATGAATAAGCTGAGAAAGCATAACACTTGGTCATTTGCCTACATTGGTATGATCTTGAAGAGATGCCAGGGTGGTTTTGATTGACTGACCTTGAGGCTGCTACCAGCAGCAATGTGAACAACAATATTATTTCCTAATGAAGCAACATGCTGAGAAAATGCAACAGACTTGCTAAAAAAAGGAGCATCAATCAAATAATCCTACCAAACTCAAACATTATTTTACACAAATAATTGGTTTCAATCAACAGTCACATATGAAAGAGTTACCATAAACTCTAAACCGACCTTAGTTCAGGAGGAAACTATCTCCTGCAAAATCTACCATGATAGGATCAACAAAAAACCAATATTACATCCAAACCTATGATCTGCAAATGGATAAACAAATTTAAGGGCTCAGCAACCAAAAATACCTTTATCAGGAAAGAGCTACATAATTTGACATAAAATCCAGTCTTGTAATATTCAATCAATTGAATTAAATGTGTTAACAAAACTGACAAACGTGAAAATTAATCATAAGTCGTCAAATGTTCACATAGAATGCAACTATATATATGGTTAAAACTTAAAATGTTGTTAGTATATGATAGGATGCAACTGTATGCTTTAAATGTTCTTAAGATTAGGTACTGCCTTGGTACTACCAAAAGAAACAAACCTCATTACTCATTAGTCATTAGCAAGAAATTAAATCAGAAGAGATGGGAATTAGCTTGAGACAACCCTTTTAATTTGCACCTTCTAATGAAAGGAACATTTTTTTCAATACCTGATGCCAACTATAGCTCCCATCATTTTTTTGCAGCTTCTGCATTTTTTCCAACTGTAGTTCCATATCATTAG